>APFE031162270.1:495777-533033 GCA_000404065.3 Pinus taeda | reverse complement strand
AATATATATATTTAGGATTTATATTCCAATATTTAGGCTTACCAATCAGAATCTAAAACTAAAGGGGAAGCCTCGTCCATCACATAATTGAAAAATGTGTATTCCCTAAAAAAAAAATTGAAATCAATAATAGGCATTAATAAAACAATGTGAATTATTAATGCACACAACCAATTGTAAAATGCTTGTGTATTATCAAATGTACACTCATTATATAGTAGCATTATAGAATTCTTTTGTATTATCAAATGCACACTCATTATATAGCACACATACGCTCCTTTTCAATATTCCTTTCCTTTCTTTATTTATATCTTCCTCCTCCCTCTCACTTAACACCCCCTTCCTCCTTTTTTATGTATCGTGATGTATCCTTCCTATATTGAGCTCTCTCTCCCTTTCCCTATCCCCCCACTCCCCCTCTCTCTCTTGATATGTTCATGTTTCCCTTGTATCTTTCCCTCTTTCCCTATCCATTTCTCTCTCTTCCTCCATATCTTTCTCCCCCAATCTCTCTCTCACTCTCTCCCTTCACCTCCCCCCCTTCTTCACCCTCTCTCCCGCCATTCCATACACCCTCTTCATCATTTTTTCCTTCCCTATCCTTTTGTCTTTTTGCTTATGTATTCATTCTTTATCCCTCTCTCTCCTTTTCTAATGCCTCTCTCTCTCTCTCTCTCTCTCTCTCTCTCTCTCTCTCTCCCTCTCTCGTCTCCTCTTCTCTCTCTATAATATATATACTATATATATTATAATAACTATATATTATATATATAATATATATAATTCTCTTTTCCTCCGTGAGCTTCCCCTCTCTGAACCCTTCCTATCTCTCTCCTATGCCATCCCTATTTCTATGTATCTTTCTTTCATATACACCCACACACCTACATTTCTCTCATTTTCTCTCCTAAATTCCCTGTATCACTACTTTGATATCTCTCTCCTTATTACCCCAAAATCATAAATTATATAAAAAAATAAATATAAATAATAAAATAGTGAAATGATTATTATGTTAAAAATCATTAATTAAAGTTGAAAAGGAATGTCTAAGAGAAAACCCGACCATGAAAGACACATGCTTAAGTAATATATGCACCGTCCTAATGTAACGTTCTACACCAATTTAAATATTTTAAATTATAATATTATTATTGAAAAACCTTTGTGTATTTAATATTTAAAGTCAACAAGCTATCAATTTTCATGCTTCAATAGTATTGTTAGTACCTAAATCTACCTCAGGCTGAGAAATCCAAGTCTAGGGTAACATCAAACCACGCTTAACCTAGTAGAGAGCCCTACCAGGTCGGAAGAGGGCTCTTTCCTTTTCAATCTCAAAAAAAATATGGCAAATAAATGAATACTAATTTTAGGCTAGGTATGTTTGGTCAGAGGAATTTGATTGATTTTAATGATTTGGTTGCTGGACCAAATGAGGAAGGCAACTTTGGGTTGATTTGCAAAGGTTTCTGTGGGGTGAGGTAGGCAAGTGTTTTATCACTTTGAAATGAGTGTAATGGTGAGTCTAAATACTGATGAGGAGCTAGGGAGGGCATGCAAGTGTCATGAGTGCTTTTCAGATAGTAGAAAACATTCAAAACTAAATAAACCCCAAGGCAGAAACACCAATGGATTCCACGTTTTACACTTGATTCATTTAGTTATGCTGAAAGAGAGAGATGATCGCGCATTTAAACATAAGATCTACTGAAATAACGGAGGAAAAACAATTCTAATTTACATTACCACAAGAATCCCTCAAAATGTTGCAAAAGCCTGGTTTATTTCCTTGCCAAACTGTATAAGTGATGTACAAAATAGCCCAATGCATCCACAAGAGTCCAACCTTGACAAATGACTAAGAAGGTACAAGATATAAGCATCAAACCACCTATGCTAGCCATCAGCGGTCGAATCCATGAGTCAAGGAGTTGTTTCAACAACATCTAAACTAGGAATTAGAAAATAGGCAGTGTAACAGCTTGCCTCTAAAACTATGGAAACTAATTCATTCATCCTAAAACTAACTCCAACTGATGTATCTACCTCCTTAAGTCATTTTTCATCATTTTTAAATCACAATACATCCATTTATATCATATTACATCATGAATTTACCAAAGAGAAAAAAAAAAGTCAAACTAGTAGAAAGCTAGGCGAAATTCTGAGTTTTTGAGCAAAATTGGAAAAATTTTGCGTGATGGGAAATGTGGCCACTTTTGAAAGGCTTCCCGAAGTCCAAATCAGGTATAGGATAGCTCGTTGGAAAACCCTACATGTCTAGTTTCTGGAAAAAATTGAATTGTTTCATTTGAAGGTCATTTGCCCACTCAAAGGTGGATTCTCCCAAGACTGGTTCTTGTGTGTCCAAAAAGTGGCAGGGAAGGCAATTTTTAAGTGTTTTTTTGCCCTTTAGGTGACCTAGATCTCCTCCAAACTTCATGAAACTTTCTAGGTTTCAGTATTTTTCCATGATGAATCCAAAAATGCAAAGCATTTGGCAAAATTCCAAGCCAGCTCAATGCACAGTGCCGGTGGCGCTGCGCATCAAATGAAATTTCCTGTCGTTTACAATTAAAATTTGTGAAATGACAAAAACTTCTCCAAATTGCTTCAAAATTGGCAAGAGGCAAGCTTATCAATTGCTTTGCTGAGTGAAGGAAGCTTCAACCAAGATTTTGAGTTTATATTGCTCCTTTTTGGCTTTTAAGGCTCTCCTTAACTTGCCTTTAAGGCTTCTTATCCTTGTCTTACAAATTTTGTTCTGGGTTAGGTAGTAATAGGCCATGTGTTAGAGCATATTTTTCTCTTTATTTTCCTTCTCGAGTGACCTCTCCAAGTGCATATTCACCTTCTCCAACAAATATTCCTAGTCATTTTCTTGTTCAATTGATGTCAACTTGCCCTTTGCCCTCTTGGACCTTTGTCGATTTTCTTTGATGATTTGTAGCTCCATGAGTTCTTGTTTTTCAGTAAGCTACTTGTTTTATTGCTTTAGATAGTCAATGATATATCTAGCTCTGGCCACTTTATCATTCAACATACGAATATGATCCTCTTGCTCTTTCAAAAGCATGTTTTGAACTAAGGATGGGTTGTCAAGATTAATTACCTCAGTGTGATGAGGTGGCACATCATCATCATGCTCCTCAAGCTAAAAATCCATCTCAACATCATCACCAAGCTCCTACTTTGTAACCTTTCCTTTTCCTTTGTCAAGCTACTGCAAGATCCTTTCCCTAGAGCTGTCACTTAGGGTGTCCTCCTCAAAATCATAGTCACTGTCCCTCTCCATGTTTGTCTCTATGGGATAATGTGGTGATGATATGGTGAATGGATAATAGGTGGGAACAAAAGATGAGTATGAAGAGATTTTGTAAATGGAACAATAGTAATGAGATGAGGTAGGGGAATGAAAGGAAGGATTAGGGAGCTAGGGTTTTGATGGATGAGGGGCTTAGGGTTTGATAAAGGGGATTAGTTTCTTAGGGAAATAGGGGAAAGGGACAATAGAATCAAGGGGTAGTTTTAGTGCTAGGGGAGTAGGGAAAAGGGACAAGAGATTGTGGTTTTGCAATGATGTGAAATAGAGTATAGAGGCAAGCTAGGGTTTGATCTTTAGGAAGAAAAAATCATGAACCAATCATAAAAACCCCTATCTAGGCTCCAAACTGAGTGTACTTAATTGTTAAGAAGGCAAATGAAGCATTTGAGAGAATTTGAGGTGAATTTTCTTGGTTTTGAAGCCTCACTAGCCAATGCGCAGCACCACCTACCCAATGCATAGTGGCTCCCTCATGCGCAGTGCCTGTGTAATTTAACACTGGCAAAAGTTGTCTGATGCGCAGCGCCAACCCTCTGAGGTGCAACACCTCCCAAATGTGCAACACTTTTTTTAGGATGACTTTTGAAGGCCTTCCCAATGTCCAAATTGGGTGTGTGATAGCTTGTTGGAAGGCTTATTGAGGCATGTTAGGAAGCAGGGGAAAGTGGAATTTCAAAGATTGAGTGAGGGGAAGGTGTCCACATAGTCAAAACACAGGCCTAGCCTAGAAAATTGTCAAATTGTAGCAATAAACTAGGGTTTGTATTAAAATGATGAATTTGAGGGATATCAATGATGGGAAGTATTTAAGAAGGTATAATAAGGATAGGGGAAGGTATCTAAACATTAGGACACAAGTTTTGTTGATCATTTGGCCAACCAAGAAAAATTACCTTCAAAACCCTAAGAGAGGGAAATGAGCCTTCCATAAGTACAACTAAATCACAAACAAGGTGTAAAATGACCCATGGGAACCTAAAATGATGATGAAAACTCTCTAAATGATGGTACACTTAGCTGAATGGTTACATGGACCGACATTTGGACAACTTTGAAAGGAGTGAAAACAAACCCTAGACTTAATACCTAGTGACCAAATTTTACTTGAAGACTCATTGAAATGACAAAATTTGACTTTGACATCCTAAAACCACCTTGTGAGAGCATATTTGATCACTGATGGAAGGCTTCAAAGGCTGACACCAACATGTATCAAAGCCATGCCGCGCAATATAATCATGTGAGTATTTGAACACTATTCACCGCATAGTGTATCATTACATTCACGTCCTGAATTCATGGAGCAGTTTAGTAAAATTCAAGAAGCATTTTCATGTTTAGAAAAATCATATGCAAAATTCAAAGCATGTCGAATGGAAATCCATAATAAGGAAGGTGATAGTGATAGTGTTGTTGAGTCCCAAAACTGCATCTTTCCTACAACTTTTTCTAGCTTCTTTCCATTCATTTGAACCTCTTAAATCATCAGTATCATTGCATAATAGTTTTAGAAAGGTGATTTAAAGTGGTTTCTTGACTATGTGTTTGTGTTGCTATTTGTACTAGATTTTTGTTTATAAGCTGTGGAATCTTGTCACTTTTTGCAGCCAGCCCAAGTTTCCACAGCTCTTTTGTCAATGTCTATATTGTAGGTGTCTTCAAGTGAATCAAGCTACATGGGCAAGTTGCAACCAACGTGGACATGGACCAAGTCCTATTGGCTCAGTCGAATTCATCAGAAAATGCCATAGTCAACGATGGACATAATGGTGGTCAACTCAAGAGTCCTACGGTGATAAAACTATGTTTTTCACCACGTGAAGCTTTGCGTGGTTGTTACTAGATCTCGGGGGACAAGTTAACACCTGTGGACTGCTCCATGAACCAGATCCAACAACCACCTTACAAAGATTGAATCCTCATGGCAACCATAGTGCTAAATCTCACGACATGGTTGTTTACGTGTCTTGTATCAACACCGAATGTAGGAAAATAGTTATATTATCTTATGTTATAAATAATGTGTTCTCATATGCATATTAGTTAGCTTTTTGATGATGTAATTTTGACTATAAAGGAACCCACTGTGCCATAACTTTATCACTGTGTTGTGACTGCATTTTAATACATGAGAAGTCTCTGTTTTTAAGCGCAATTGGTGGTTGATCGTTGAATATCCAAGGATTGTGCAGAGGGCCCCTGCACAGGCTGAGGTCTTATTTATTATTGTAAAGTTTCATGTTTCATTTCTTTATGTTCTTATGCCATAATCATTCACTTGTCTATATATCACAGTCCTTATGATGTTAACACTTGATAGCTGTCCATAGTTTTTCACATTTTATATACTGTTAACTGATCGGTGCTTTTGTTTCAGATCACAATAGGCAGCTCAGGCAACACATAGTTTTCTAATCACTAATGACATGGAATCATTCTTGTCCTTCTACTGATTTTCATTTCCTTTAGTTTTTAGTTCCAGCATTGTGATATTTATTTCAGTTTTGCTCATTTTCTTTTCTGCAACATAGTTATTGAATTAATCATGACATTCTCAATTACCTCCTAAAGCTAGAGTGAGTCGAATGGTGAGGGATTGAAGTATGAAGTGTTTATTTTGATATTAGTTTATTTTTCTGCCAGTTAGTTATTGAATTGCCCATGACATTCTCAGTTACCTCCTAAAGCCAGAGCGAGTCGAATGGTGAGGGATTGAAGTATGAAGTGTGTAGTTTGATATTAGTTTATTTTTCTACAAGTTCGTTATTGAATTGCTCCTGACATTCTCAGTTACCTCCTAAAGCCAGAGCAAGTCGAATGGTGAGGGATTGAAGTATGAAGTGTGTAGTTTGATATTAGTTTTATTTTTTGCAAATTAGATATCAGATTGCTCAAGTTGTTTATGATTACCTCCTAAAGCCAGAGCGAGTCGAATGGTGAGGGGTCAGAAGATGAGTTGATGTAATGTGATTTTAGTTTTCTTGCAATTCTTAGATTTCTTTGAGTTCAGTTTTTCTTATATTTTCATGGGAGAAAGGATAATGGGTTTCATGGTCACTAGTTCACCATTGTTTAATTAGAATAGTGGCACATTTTCACTCTCTTTTCAAGAATTAGTTTCATCATCGCATTGTTTTAGAATGTTTGAAGTTTTGAAAATCATTTTAAAAGACATCATTGCCTTGAACATTTATATCATACTTGTCTTTTAGAATTTCCATCTCACATTAGGGAATTAACAGAAATAAACCCAAAACAAAACAAAAACTCAAAACAGACAAAAAAATAAGAAATAGGTTATCTTGCACATATGGTGCACTGCACTTCAACAGTTTATGACTCCCGGATTGACAATTAATACAAGAATTTAGGACACTCTGAATTGACCAAAAAGTTGTAATGCAACAAGGTGAACCATGAGAAGAAGATTTTGATCAGAATTATGATAATGAAAACAAAGATGTAATAGATAATGATCCAGATGAACAATATCATAACAAGGACGAAAATGTTGAAGAAGACATTAATGATGATGAAGAGAAAAATGTTGAAGAATATGTCAAAATTTATGCTCCAAATCATTGTAGGAATTTTGAGAGTGTAAAAAATCCTATGAATTACCTAAATAATACAAGCTAGCATATAGAAGATGAGGATGAAGAAAAAAGTGATGGTAAGGAAATCAATGCAACATCTCTTGTTGATTCAAGTGTAACATGTGAAGTGAAGGAAGCGATGCTTATGTATACATCCACATCGACCAGAAATATCATGACTTCAAGAGACAAACAAGATAAAAAGTCAAATAAAGCAACTACAGTAGAGAAGGACATGATTTTTTTAAATTGTATTGAAGAGAACCAATTTGTTTCAAATACCAGAGACAGAAATGAAATAAGAAATTAAAATTCAATGGACATAACTTCTCTACGGACAATGAAGCACTGCCTTGAGATATGTATGATCCAACATGGTTAAGTCTAGGAGGAATTTTACTTAATCAAATTGGCTTTGAAAATATATTCAAAAATAAGCACGACCATTCTCAAAAGCTCAAATCATTGGAATCATTGATTACACTTTTGAGAAAGAATCTAGTTAGTGAACTCTGTCAGATTGCACCACAGTGGATGTTTGAATACAAAAAATGCATGCAAGATAAAAGTAGACAGGTTTGGTAGGAAGCACATGACACTATGGCTAATCTTGCTTTCACTATTGGGATAGGTATTGCTCCACATTTGAGGTCTATAATGGGTGCATTATGGTTAGGTCAATTTGGCCACTTCAGAGGAAAATCTGAAGCTACAAAGATGTCCTTATAGGTGGCTTTTCCAATCCATGAGAAAAGACTAGGAGCTTTGATTCTTTGTGGAAATGTGATTTTTCTCTACGTGGATGAGAATTTGAAGCTTACCCCCAAATAATATATGACAAAACAACTCCAATAGGAGAATTGGAGGAAATTCCTAAGCTTGTTATGTTGTCCTTTTTTCTCACGTTAGCATCTATTCTTGATGTCTTTATTGGGACATATTTACAAAAGTCAGCATCTGAAAATGGAGGTTGTTTTGATGGTATTGATCTAAAGAAAACTACAAAAGCAAGATCTGGGCCTATCACAATAGGAGAGAGGATTTGTTGTACTCACAAATTCTATCAAGAAATTTTGAAGTTGTGAAGTTCTAGAGTTCATAGTGTTGTCTCCCAAGTTTTGTTGAGTTTTGTGAAGTATGTTCTAGAATTTTTTAGTGAAGGAGACATGAAGATTCCAGCTAGTATTTTCTATGGGTCACATCAAGCATGATATACCTATCTGCTGCCTATGTTAATCTCTATGTATGTCATACAAATTTGGTAGACCAATCCTTTTTTGATTTCTTTCGAAGTGTTTGGGAAGGGAATTCTATGTGTCTTAATTCACTAACTAATCGAATTGCTCTTTTTAGATCTGCAAAGAAATGTTTTATGCGGACTATAAATAAGGAATAAAAATATGTCAAAGATGGGTATGCTGAAAATGGTGATTCAAGTGAGGCCTTGTCACCCTTCAATCAAATGCAACTCTTATGCATAAAACCCAATTCACTGGCTGCGATTAATTTTTTGTGCGCACTAAGTTGTTTGGGAGCTCGGAAAAATAGCAAGCTATCTGTAGTTATGTAACAAAATGCGGCTTTGAGTCAAGTGTTTTTGTTGCCACTATCATCATACACATATATGCCAAACATGGGAGAATAAACTGTGCAGCCCGATAGTTTCCAAACATGCATGAAAGAAATGTGACCTCATGGAATGTTATGTTTGCACGTTTTGATGACCCCAATATTTTCTTCGACATGTCAATAAAAAATAGAAATAAAAATCGATGTCATCATCACAGGTTGTGTCCCCCACCAGCGCTGGGTCAAACGACATGTTCCCCGGTCATAAGGTTCACATGTTTCAATATGTATATATGTTAATACAAGATTTCGTCAATGTCAACATTTTTGGCAACCATGTTTCCAAGCAAAACATTCTCAGCTAGCACCCTTTCCTATGCCATCATCCATTGTCTAACGTGTCGGCCCGACTCCGCCATCCATTGACTAACATTGTCCATTGTTTCTCTTGGTGCACACCCTATTCACTATATCACCCATCGCTTCATCCTTCCCTGCTCTTACCTAATGAGGTCTTATCTCTAGCACCCTATCCACTGGCCATGTCGCTGAACACCCACTCATGTCCACTGGAAACCCTCCAAGTTTAATCATTGTTTGGTCAAATAGCGTGACCACCCTTTACATTTGTTGACCATGCTCATACATTGTCAACAACATGAAACCATAAACCATAATCCAATTACCTGAACCCATTCAGCCACGGTTTATTAAAAACCAAAACAAATTATGTCATTAAAAAACAAATTATATTAAAACTATATTATTAATTTAATATATATATAGCATATATACTATATATATATATATATATAATATATTATAGATAACATAATAAACATAAATAAATATATATATATTATAGATGTATGTATGTATGTATGTATGTATGTACATACGTACGTATGTATGTATGTATGTATATAACTCTTTCCAAAATTATACTCACTATTGAAAAAAAATTGTGACAAAATCAAAATAAATAAAATCAGTATGAGTGACGAGTCACACTAATGAAAATGGCATGTAAAACGTAAAGAAAATTGTCGACTATAAAGCTTTGAGGACAAAGCATCTAAAGGAAGGGGAAATGTTACGTACATAAATTGTATAAAATAAATAAATATAAATAATAAATAATTAAATGATGATTATGTTAAATAGTCATTAAGTTAAGTGAAAAGGCATGTTTAAAAGATATGACCGGTCACGAAAGAACACCTGCCTAGGTATATACGTGCATCTTCATTGTAACATTCGACATCACTCATACATTTTATATATAATAATTATTATTATACAAATTCATTTTGTGTTTTTATTATTACTATTTCAAGCGGTCACAAGGCTACTAGTTTTCTTATGTCCTCCCTTCTCTCTCCTTTTCTAATGCCATCTCATCTCTCTCTCTCACTCACAATCTCTGGTCTCTCGGGTTCGTCTCTCGGTCGCTCTCGTCTTCGCCCTCTCACATCCCTCTTCTCTCCTCCTCTCTCCTCCACTATTATAACTCACCTACCTACTATAATAAGTTATTTCCACTGAGCTTCCCCTCTCAACCCCTTCCTATCTCTCTCCTATCCCTACCCCTCTTTCTATTTATCTCTCCATTTCCATATATATACACACACACACACACATGATGTTTCTCTCATTTTCTCCACCTAAGATCCCCTCTCTCAACCCCTTTCTAACTCCCTCGTTTCCCTATCCCTATTTTTATTTATCTCTTCCTTTCCCTATTCTCTTGTGTCTCTCTCTTCCTTTCCCCGTAAATATCTCTCTCTATCATATCCCTCCCCCCCTCTCTCTCCCTATGTCTCCCTCTTTTTATCTCTCTTATTTTCCCTATTTCCCCATCTCTCATTTTCTCTATCTTTCTCCTTCACTTCCTTATCCCATCTCGCTCTCTCCCCTCCCCCCCCCAAAAAAAAAAATCTCTTATCTCTCTCTTTATCTCCCTTTTATATGTATCCCTTATCTCCCTTGTATATGTATCCCTTCTATACCCCTCCCTTTCACCCCCCACCATGAATGTCTCTCATTACATTCCCCCCCTCTCTCTAACTCCCCTCTCATTTTCCCTCTATATCCATTTCTCTGTTGCTATCTCTCCCTTTCGCCTCTCCCTTGTCTCTCTCACTCCTTTCGCCCCTCTCCCTCCATTCCTATCTCTCCATACCATATGTATCCCCTTATATCCATATTTCTCTCTGCTTCCTTCACTCTACCCTCTCTCTATATCTTTCTCTACACTTCCCTCACACTCCCCTCTATATGTCTCTTTCTCTCTCCCTCTTCCCCTTGTATGTATCCCTCCTATATCTCTCTCTTTATCTCTTTCCCACCACCTGTATATCTCCCCTTCCATATTCTCTTGTATCTTTCTCCCCTTCCGCATCTCTCTCTCTCTGCATATCCCTCTCCCGCCTCTCTTCCCTTATGTCTCACTCTTTCTATATATCTCCTTATTTCCATATCTCTCTCACTCCCCCCCTCTGTTTTTCTATCTCCCCCTCCTCTCTCTCTCTCCCCCCTCCCCCAATCCCTATGTTTGTCTCTCTCTCTCTCTAACCCTGAACATCTCACTCCTACATACATATCTCTCTCTCTCCCTTCCTCTTCCACTTTGCTTCTTTCTCTCTCTTGCCCATCTCTCTCCCCACCTCTCCATGTTGCCCCCTCCACTCACTCTCTACCCCACCTATCTCCCTTCCTCCACTCCTCTATCTCTCTGTAACACACACATGCTCTTTGTTTTCCCTTCTCTGTGTGTGTGTGTGTGTGTCTAGTATCACTCTCCCTCGTCTCTCTCTGTCTCTCCATATGTATGCCTCTTTCTCTCTCTCTCCCCCTTTCCTTATTTCCCTTGTTTTTTTCTATCTCTATATCTCCCCCCCTATATGTCTACATCATACATCCATCTCTATATTCCCCCATCTTACCCTCTCCCTCTCTCTCTCTCTAACAAACACTCTCTCCCCAATTTTCCTATTTCTTTAAACTCTCTTCCTTTCCACATATCCCTATTTATCTCTCTCTAACCCCCCACCCCAATATCTCCCCACATCCCTTCCATCTCTCTCTTCATTCTCCCATGAGAGTGGGGTAGGAATGCACATGCATTATTAAGTTTCAATTATTAACCTTCTCGCATGTTGTTAGAGTAGAGTAGGAACATATATGCATTATTAATTCATGTGTGTTATTATTTTGTGTATATTAATATCAAGATCACATTCTTACCCTTCACCATCCTCAATCTCTCCTTATATGTCTCTCTCTCTCTCTCTCTCTCTCTCTCTCTCTCTCTTTGTGTGTGTTCTTATTTCTCCCTCCTATATCTACCTATATCCCCCCTGAGCGTCTCCCCATCCCACTCTATATCTCTCTCTCTAAACCCCACCTATTTTTCCTTCTATCTCCCTCCCACTCTCTACCCTATATATGTATCCCATCTGCATTCCTCTCTCTTCCCCCTCTCTCTAACACACACTCTCTCTCCCACTCTTCTTTCTGTCTGTGAAACTCTATATCTCTCCTTCCCTCTCTCCCGCTCTCTATAACCCCATATATTTTTCCCTATATCTCAATTTTGCTATACCTATATATCCCTCCCTCCATCTTCCCTATCCCTCATTTTCTCTCTCCATATCTCTCCTTTCCTCCAACTCTCTCTCTCTCTCGCTATGTCATCCTCTTTCCCTCTTTCCTCATCCTTATATACCTCTTTCTATCTCCCCCACATTTCCCCATTCCCCCCTCTCTCCCTCTCTTCTCTCTCTCTCTCCCCTATGCCTCTCTCTCTAACACACACTCTATAACCCCCTCTCATTTTCCTTCTATCCCACTTTCCCTATCCCTATCTCTCTCTCCCTCCGTCCATCTCCCATATCCTGCATTCTTTATCTTTCCCTATATGTTTTTATCTCTCCCCTTCCCTAATTACACCAGTCTTCAACCATTTCCTTATCCCTTTCTATCTCTTTCCCTATCTCTTCCACCCATTATTTATATCCCTCCCCCCTTCCTTTCCCTCCTTTTCTGTCATGATAAAATATAGCTCACAACTAATGATAACAAAAGAGATAACTAAATTGGTAGAAAAGGCCTCAATCCTGAATGTCTCACACATTATCTATATTTCATCTTTTAATGATATAAATATATAATAAAATCATGAAACCGCCTCAGTTTCTCTCACCTTAACACCTCACAAAGAGATAAAGTAGGAAGAGGGAAAATATGATCTATAAACACACTTAGGACAACATCTATATCCCAAGATGTGAAATACATAAATGTGGTATATTAGGAATTTATGGTTGTATATGAGAAATAAGCTAACATTTACCACTAAAGAGAATGAGAAAAAATAACAAAACAATTCCATTTCTCAATGGAAATATCATCTATCTCTGATATCACTCCTTAATGATTTTGAAAAGTGATAAATAACACAATCTAAAGATCTGAATTTTCCCTTTTTCGCATTTAATGGAGAAAATTGATTTTCATGAAAATCAACCCACTCCATATCTCATCATCATCATTAACTAAATCAATATTTCTTGTCTTGTTTCTAATTTTTTAAAAAATAACCATGAAAAATTATATAAACAAAACATACCATATTCATGCAACCATTGTAGGTCATAATTGTTGAAAATTTGTGGCAGTGTGCACTATAGATGCCCAATTCTTTTATCACAACTTCTGGGGCACTTGGCTTAGGATTTTGTAAAATAATTTCATTGGATTTTAGTACTACAATAAAATATCAAGCAATAACATCCATGTATCGAGTGGACATCATATTGACACAAGCTTTTTGAGAAAAATAAACCACTAGTCATGGGTTCAAACCGATTCCAATCAATATTTTGCAACTAAATGTGGCTTTGTGTATGGATTGAAAATCACACATAACAACCTACCAAAGGGGAATACTACTATGATATCTTATTTTTAGTGATTCTATGAGTGGTGTATGTGGGAAATTACACATCCTAACAATGCATGATACACATGGAAATATTGGCCAAACACAACAAAAATATGATATTTAGTTAAAAAAATAATTGCATACCTTAAATAAGGAGTTAGTTGCACATAGAATATCTAGGCTTCATGGTCTCCCCTTGTTGAAAAATGTATAGTTAGATTCAATCTTCATAAATATGAAATGTACTTTTGATTCTTGTATATTGTAAAATGAAAGAAAATTTAAAATATTATTATTATTTTTTAGCATGGATTTAATGATCAAGACATTTTATTTTATAGGTCAAGCACCCATTGCATGCTTCTAAGGTTTGTCCTAGGTCAAGAATTCAAAAGATTCATTATCATCAGTTGAAGGCCCCATCAGACACATTGTATATTGTAAAGAAAATAATTTATGTCCTTAAAAGTGTCCAAAGGCCCTTCAAGACCACATTGGCCTAAATTAAGCAACTATGTCCACCTTGAGGAGGAAACTCAACGTCCTTGGAAGACATTCATTCACTCACTCATTCAAGCAAAGGAAGAAGAAGAAGACGGACACAATGAAGGCAAAGGAGGAAGGAGACTTATCTTTGGGCTATTTATCTCTCACACATGTGAAGTAAGTCTAGGATTTCTATAGTTGGTCTAGGGTTTTCTTCTTTAGGTTCGATCTTAAAGATGGAAGGGAAACAATGTCAATGAAGGTCACAATATGTCATCCTCAAGCTCCATAAGGAATATAAAAGCCAAGAGAAGGTCTGATGAAGCCTTGGGAGGCTAGAAGACACTCACACGTATGGGAACAATTGTTGCAGGAGGGCCAAAAATTTTAGACCTACAGTCGAGGCTAAAATTCTACATTTGGAGATTGAAGTTGTGTTACTGGAAGAGATTTGGTTGAGTTCGACTTAGAAAAAGGAAGCACATCAAATAAAGGTTTTGGAATTGTTCTTGGAGGGTATTGATATTTGTATTTGTGAAGGAGGACTTGGAAGGTTAATGAAGGTCACAATAAGACATCCTCAAGCTCCATAAGGAAGAGAAAAGCCAAGATAAGGTATGAGGAAGCCTTGGGAGGCTAGATGAAGCTCACACATGTGGTAGTAGCTATTGCAAGTTGTGCTACTAGAAGAGATTTGATTGGGTTTGACTTTGACTTTAAGGCCTATAGGATCTACATAAAGGAAATACACTTAATAGAACTTAGTTAATATTTGATATTTGATGAAAGTATTGCATTCAAGAAATCAAAGGATGTCCCTATGTACTCTTATGATCAAGAACTTTCGGTATTTGAAGACAAGGTTACTAGGGAAGAAGAATGAAACCTTGAAGATTAAGGTCTCTGTGAACCTATAAAACCTGTGGTAATACTCGAAACTAGAAGAATATCTAACTGGTTGAATTATACACTTCTAGATGCAGAAGGTCATGGAGAAGATCAAGATACATTTAGGTAAAGCAATAAGCCCAAATGATATTCTGGGTATGCAGCCTACATGAAAAAGCTAATAGAAACAGGGCCATCCACCTTTGAACAATTTTTCAATCACCAAGACTAGAAGGATGTGATGAATGAAGAATATCAATCTATAATGACGAATGGAGTTTGAAAGATCGTACCTAGGCATGAAAATAAATCCGTGGTAACTTACAAATGGATCTACATGATCAAACATGTAGGAGACAGAAGTATTGATAAATATAAGGCATACTTGTGGCTAGGGGCTTATCTCGATAGGAAGTCAACGACTATGAAGAGACATTTGTTCCAACAGTGAGGTATATAACTATTCATTTACTCGTCCCTTTGGTAGCATCGATGGGTTGGAACATCCACCAAATGGATGTCAATATTGCATTTCTAAATGGCACAACTGATGAGGAAGTATATATAGAACAACCCTTGGGATTTAAAATTAAATATAGAAAGTCATATATTTGCATATTGAATAAGGAATTATATGGCCTCAAGAAAGCACCGAATGCATGATATGCTAGAATGGATTCATACGTATAGAGATTAGGCTTCACAAAAAGGTGTTGATCTGAACCTTTATATTAAGAAGGGAGAGTCATTAATCATTATTTTGTATGTGGATGATCTTCTCTTGATAGGTCTAGAATGTCAAAAAGAAGAATGCAAGAAGAAATTAGTAGCAAATTTGACATAAAGGATCTAAGGATGATGCACTAATATTTGGGATAGGAGGTCTGGAAAGGATGTGATGAGATCCATCTAAGTGAAGGATGTTAAAAATGCAGCAAGAAATTCTCAATTTTTACGTTTTCCTTAATGAAATTGAGGAAATTAAAAATTCCACATCAACAGACAATTTGCAAGAGTTAAGGTGACATGGCTCTTGTCACTCAGTTAAGAACACTCAATTTGAGTTAATGAGTTGAAGTTCAATTTTCTTGAGTTGATTCCTTAAATATACGAGTCTAATTCAATTAATTATCCTAAATTTTAGGAGTCTAGGTTGAGTTAATTTCATTTGAAGAAATTTAATTCAATTAAATTGAGTTATGGTTAGTTAAACTAGTTCTAACTGTTGGAGGAACTAGCGGAAGGTCAAGTTGTGGATGTGGAACTTCAACCACACTAAGTGATTATCAAAATAACTAATCAATCATCCTAAATTAGCTCATGCATGTAGATAATTCGAGTTACCAAGGTGATATGGAGATTTCAAGGTAGTGTACTATCAGTTGTAAACTATTACAATGTATATAGATAGTGCATACAGTGAGAAGAAGGACCTAAAGGAATTGTGCAATCTAGATGAGGTAATTTCCTAATTAATAGGGGCCTAATTCCTAAAGGAAAAATGCGAGGAGTTAGGAGCTTGGAGGCCTTCAAAATTGGCTAAGTGTTTGCTAGAGTCAGTCAGCCAGGTAGACGGATAGACAATACACTTCTAGGGTGTGCCCAAGCTTGAGCAAGCATATGTATTTCATTTTTATTCTCTGGTTAATGCAATACAAAGAGTAATGTGTTTTGAGTAGTTTGTTTCCACTAGATAAATCTTTTTGCATGTGTGATGTTTATTTTTTCATTTCTATGATTCGTGTTATATATGATGAATTAACTTCTCCATATTAGTAGAGAAAATTTGAGTCTTGTGATTTAGTAGATTTCATGATAAGTTTCGAATCTACACCATAATTTCTACATGGTATTGGAGCTAGATTTACTCTAGAGCTATGATTTTGAAGTTTTCATTGCAGGAGGAGAATATTTGTAGGATCAACTCTTCAAAATTAGAAGGGTGGCTTTCGATGGACTAAGACTCGAGTATTCCCTAGAGTGAATTTCAAATTATGTTTCCTGGAAGGACTGCATGGAGGTAGTGTTCAAAGAGGGTTAAAGGATTTCATTGACAATGATATCCGAAAACGAACAACATTTGATGCTTAGGATCTACAAGAATGGAAGAAGTGTTTACCCAAGGCAAGGAGAATCATATTGGAGGGAGTATGAGACCATATTATCTCAAACTCCACTGGAAAGAGATTCTGTATGCAATGTGGAAAGAATTGACAATATGTTCCAGAATAATAATGACCACAGGAAGTTGGAGGTCGAGGACAAAATTAAAAATATCAAGATGCTGAAGAATGAGACCAATCCATAATACCTAAGTTGGTTCACACAATTTTATGATAAACTTGGTCGAGTTGGTGTTACTGTAGCAGAGGATGATTTGGTAAGTCTAACCCTTCTAGGCCTTCCCAAGAGATGGCACAACTACCAATATTTAGTGAAAATGAGGGAGAAACTACCAAAGGAAACTCCTATGGTCTGATTTGGTACAAGAGGAAATAAGGTAGAACAATAGAGATGGGACCTCATCCAAAGAACATGAATAGGAATTTTCATTAATCAACAAAGGAATCAAGGCCAAGGGAAAAAAGTCCCAAGGTGAGGCTAAATATAGTCAAAGGGGAAAGAAGAAATAATTTCCCAAAATTAAGTGTTTCAACTATCATGAATTCAGGCACTATGCCACAAAGTGACCACACTAGAAGTCAAGAAAGAATGAGGCTACAATAGCAGTAATAGGTGAATCTCTAGCTTCAAATTTCGAGCTTTACTTCACTCCCATTGTATGCATGGTGAGCACCATGATGGGCAGTGTGTGGTACTTGGATAGTGGTGCCTTGTTCAAAATGATGGGGAAAAAAGAGTTTTTAGTGACTTTTAGGAGAAAGATCTCAAGATGAACATTGAGCTCGGAGAGGACGGAAGGTGTAATGCTACCAAGATTAGTACAGTAACACTTTAGAGCGAGTAGGGATCTCCACTATGACTCAAGGATGTCATCTCTCTTCGAGGACTAAAGAAAAATCTCATCTTTGTTGCATTTTTGGAAGATCGTGGTTACGATGTGATCTTTAGCAAAGGGAAAGCATTCCTGAGACATAACCATGGGGCAGGTGAAACATGTCAGTCCTCAATTCAAGAACTTGTATCAACTTGAGGTAGAATAAGCATGCAAAGCCTTGAGGAGGAAGGAAAGGGTTAAATACATGGTGGTTGAGAGGTAGCATGATTTGCCTATCAAAAAGGAGCCTCAGAAGCAACCTCGTAAAGTTATGGAGCAGCCACCAATTGAGGGCTAGATAGAAGGTAGAGTGCAGACATCCACTCAAGTAGATACCTATGGAAGGGGTAGAGTTTGAGACAAATGGGTAGAGGGAGAACATGCATCTATACCTCCAAGAGAGAGGTGGAGCGATGCATATAATTAGTCCAAAATTTGCAGAAATTCGGGAAGCATCCATTGAGGTGTTCTCCTCATGGATCGTTACCTTTCTATGAGGGCCCACAATGTTCAATAGCAGTAGAATCACTATCAGTAAGATACTGAGGAGTGTAGAGGATTGTTTATAGCAGAGTAGGAGGCTCAGTAGCATAGCCAACAACAACATAGTTTTCCCTGTAGACAGTTGCAGATAAAGTTGATTCAATTTGTTTTTTCAATTCTTATTAGTTGCAGATATTTCAATAGAAACAACAATAGTGAGAGGTGTTGTATGGAGTTAAATTCCATAGTTGCATTATGGGGGTGGTTCATAATCCATTTCTTGCTCAGAGGAAGTGTTGAAAATGCAACAAAAAAAGTCTCAAATTTCATTTTTTCATTAATCAAATTGAGGATATTTGCAATTCCACTTCAACAGACAACTTGGAAGTGTTAACTAAGGTGACATGCCTCTTGCCACTCAGTTAAGAACACTAAATTAGAGTTAATTATTTGAAGTTTAATTTGCTTAAGTTGATTTCTAAAAGATAGGATTATAACTTAGTTAATTTGAGTTAAGGGCATGAATTTTAGTTGTGTCCAGTGGGTTACTAAATTTTAGGAGCCTAGATTGATTTAATTTCAGTTGTAGAAATTTAGTTCAGTTAAATTGAGTTATGGCCAGTTAAATTAGTTCTACAAAGGAAAGTATGTGATCAAGATGTTGAAGAGTTTTTACTTGATGGATTTCAAACCAATGATAGCCCCGATGATCACAAACTTAAAAAGACTGAGTTCTAAATTGAACCCTATGGATCCTTCAAAGTATAGACAATTTATTGGCTCACTAATGAAATTGGTGATTAGTCGACCGTGCATATGTTTTGTAGTAAATGTTCTAGATAAATTCTAAGTGGAATCGAGGCATGATCATTACATAATAGAAAAACACATACTAATATATCTACAAGGAACATCCACTATTGCCTAAAATATTATAGGAGGAATGATGTCCACTTGATTGGATATACAGATTCTGATTGGGGAGGTAGTGAATAGAATGGAAGGAGCACTGCAGGAGGATGTTTTAGTTTCAGATCCTTCATGATCCCATGGATGAGTATAAAGAAAGAAACAATTTCTTTGAGTAGTGTTGAGGATGAGTATATTGTAGCCTATGAAGTAAGCAAAGAAGCTCTCTAGTTGAGAAAGTTGTTATTTGACCTATTTGAAGGACGAATGGACCCTATAGTGATACATTGTGATAATACTAGTTTTATACGATTGTTTAAGGACCCAGTATTTCATGGAAATAAAAATCATATCAACAACAAGTATCACTACATTGGGAAGCTTAATATGGCGTGTTACAACAACAATATATCTCAATCGATGAGCAAGTAGCTAACATATTGAAAAAATCTCTTCCTAATAAGAAGCTTGTGTATTTGAGAGACAAGCTTGGTTTGGTTGATGCATCCTCCATGGTTGAGAGGGAGAGATAGGCACATCATTATTTCCTTCACTTGGAAAGAAAAAATGTACTATTGGGTAACCATCTAGAATCTGATACTCTTTGAGGATGAGGTAAAGCATCCAAGATAAAATTAGTCATGGATGGATATTCTTTGAGGACTAGTTATCCAAGATATCAATAGTCTAAGGAAAGTCATAATTTGTGAACACCCAAGTGGGTTATGTAGCTTAAGAGACAATAATGATGGTGTCTATAAACCATTGGTCTCACTAGCATTGTGCTATTATCTTGTGGGGAGATAGAGCTATTAGTCAAGGCCTTTCTATATGACAATGCTAGTTGATATGATGTTATACATATGGGTTACCAATTTGACTCTTCTTATGAGATCTCTTCGAGATTAAAAATGTCATGTACCATTTATGAATACCTCCCTAGTTAAGAGTGAGTGTTGAAAAATTTGTAAGTAGGTTGGTATTCATAAATATGAATTGTACTTTTGATTCTTGTATATTGCAAAATGAAAGAAAAGATATTATTACTATTATTGAGCACAGGTTTCATGCTCGAGGTCTTTTATTTTGTAGGTCAAGCACCCATTGAGGGCTTCTAGGATTTTTCCTAGGTCAAGCACCCAATGAGGGCTTCTAGGATTTTTCCTGGGTCAAGAACCCATTAGACACATTGTAAATTGTAAATAAATGTATTTTTTCCCTTAAAATTGTCAAAATACCCTTCAAGACCAAGTCAGCCTAACCGAAGGAGCTATGTCCACCCTGAGAATCCTATATGTCCACCTTGAGAAAAATCGACCTCCTTGGAACACATTCATTGACTCAGTCATTCAAGCAAAGGAGGAAGAAGAAGAATGAAAAAATGAAGGAAGAGGATGAAGGAGAATTAATTTTAGGCTACTTCTCTATCACACATGCGAAGGCAGGCTAGGGTTTATGCAGTTGGTCTAGGGTTTTCTTCTGCAGGTTCGATCTTAAAGAAGGAAGGGAAATAAGGTCAACGAAGGTCACAATAATCCATCCTCAAGCTCCATAAAAAAGTGAAAAGTTAATATAAGGTCTGAGGGAGCCCTGGGAAGCTAGGAGAAGCTCACACATGTGGAAATAGCTATTACAAGAGGGTCGAAAAGTTTAGACCTATAGTAGAGGATAAAATTCTACAATTGGAGGTCAAAGTTGTGCTACTTGAAGAGATTTGATTGGGTCTGACTTGTAAACCACCTCATTATCCCTTGGTGAGACTATTTTTGGTTTGAAGGGATTTCGTTGTATCTTATATCTCTCGCTGCCATGCCTTGGAACTTAGGTGGTTCAATGAACTTTCCTCATCGATAAAAAAATTGTTGTAGACAATTGAATGTGGTGCCTACCAATCATTGTGGTTCAATATTTGGTATTTATATCCGACTGCTTCTAGTTCAATCAATAGAATTTCACATTGTAATCTCACAACTCATGTGTCCATGCCATAAATCCAACTTAATCTTCTTTGTTCTGGCATCCAACAATATTACAATTACTTACAATTTAAATTTGTGATAGGTGAGATCACACGAAACACTCATAACTAATATATATTCGATAGACATTTATATGTGATTATGAAACAAGAAGGTTGAAATATTTGGTTAGATTGTACTTTGTAATCCAATGTTACCCTCCTTAAGTAATCATTGCTTCTTTTTACTTTGCTGACAGATATTTCTAAACTTTGTTGATAGATTGGACTGAAATTTTGTTATTAGATCGTTTCTCAACTGAATAATCTTGTGTATCTCTACTTTTCTCTTTTCATGGATATTATAGTAGACATGAGGTGGTATCAAGAGCCCATTCTGATGAAGAATACCTAGAAAGTGCATGGGTATAGGAAGTTGAATATTCTCCTCACATACCTAGGTCAGGACAATCTTGTACATAAATGCATTTGAGTACAAGAGAATAGGGCCAAGTAGAAGCTATAGGTATGGGTAAAGTGTACATAATTGTACAAATGAAGAATCAAAATTGAACATTAGTTTTAATAATATTCCATATTATAGTTACATAGGAGGATCATCTGAGCATGATTTCAGAAGGCATTTTTAGGCTAATACCTTTCCCCTTGCTTCTCAAGAAGTAATGTTAATTTCTCAAAGAATCAAAGAAGGAAGAGTTTTCCCACTTTTATCACTAACCATAGGATTTTAGATATGAACGCCATTATTCTCACATTGATCCATAGATAATAAGAAATAATCATATGCTTCTAGACAGAACATGGAGAGACTTTGATGACTATGTGTTTCTACAAAAATGATAATATTCACGAAATTTATATCCTCCAAAAGAACTAGTTTCCCATTTATTTTCTAAGAAATATTTCGTATCTTCATATTCATAGATTTCATATCCACGTATTTAGATCACAATTTAGATTCATGGCACTAATTTGAAGCAAAATTAAGCATATTACAACTAGCATATTGCTTTATTCAGGTTGTTTTTGATGTGATTAATTGGTAGAACACTCTTGGGCTTCATGAAGGAAGACATTACAAGATTCTATCTCCTATTGCTCAAACTTTAGTTCACATTGAAATCAGCCCATGTGAACTTTTGCATAGAAGATTCAACCATCTCCATTTTAAAATCCTTCCAAATCTAAATTCAATAGAAGATGGAATCCATGAACTGAGAGAAGATCATGAAGGAGTATGCAAGGGATGTGCATTGGGTAAGAACACCAAGAGACCATTTGGAAGTAGTTCTTCATGGTAAAAAACAATCTTCGATCTTCTTCATTCTGATGTCTATAGTCCTATGACTCGTAAATCACTCGGAGGTCATCTATATTATGTCACATTTATAGATGACCATTCAAGGAAAACTTGGGTTTACTTAATGAAATCCAAGGATGAAGTATTTACCAAATTTCAAGAATTATAAGTTGAAGTATAGAACCATATAGAAAGAAGAATCAATATATTAAGATCTGATAATGGAGGAGAATACACATATAATGAAATCATAGCTTTCTATAAGGAGCCTAGGATTAAGAGGGAGTTGATAGTCCCATAAAATCCTCAGGAAAATAGATTGTAGAATGAAAGAATCGATCAATTGAAAAAATTGCAAAAGAAATGTTACATGATCAATATTTACTAAACATTTTGTGGGGTGAAGCTACAAACACAACTACATACATACAAAATTGAAGTGCCCGCAGGTCACTATATAACAAGACTCCTAAAGAAGTGTTTACTAGGAAGAAACCAACTATAGATCATATCCAAATTTTTGGTTGTCCTATTTATACTCGTATACCTAAGAATAAAAAAAGGAAGTTCCATCCATCTGGCATGAAGGGAAATTTTTTCAGCTACAATAACTCTTTTAATGCCTATAAGATCTACATAAAGGAATAACACTTAATAGAAGTCAGTCAAGATGTGATATTTGATGAAAGTATTGCATTCAATAAGTTAAGGGATCTCCCTATGTACCCTTATGATCAAGAACTTTTTGTATTTGAAGAAGAAGTTACTAGGGAAGAGGAATCAAACCATGAAGATTAAGGTCTCTTTGAACCTATACAACCTACGGTAATCCTTGAAACTAGAAAAAGATCTAACCAGTTGAAGTCTATGCTTCTAGATGCAAAAGGTCATGGAGAAGATCAAGGTACATTCAGCTAAAGTAAGAAGCCCAAACAATATTCTACGTATGCAACCTACATGAAAGAGCTAATAGAAACATGGTCATCCACCTTTGAAGGAGTTTTCAGTCAACAAGACTAGAAGGATGCCATGAATGATTAATATCAATCTATAATGAAGAATGGAGTTTTGGAGATCGTACCTAGGCCTAAATATAAATTCACGGTAATTTCCAAAAGGATCTACATGATCAAACATGTAGGCGATGGAAGTATTGATAAATATAAGGAAATATTTATGGCTAGGGGCATCTCTCAATAGGATGGCATTGACTATGAAGAGACATCTATTCGAATAACAAGGTATACAACTATTTGTTTATTGGTCTCTTTGGTAGCATCAATGTGATGGAACATCCACCAAATGGATGTCAATATTGCATTCCTCAATGGAAAAATCAATGAGGAAGTCTATATAGAACAACCTTTGTGATTTGAAATTAAATATAGAAAGTCATCTTTTTGCAGATTGAATAAGGAATTATATGGCCTCAAGCAAGTGCCAAGGGCATGATATGCTAATATGGATGGATACATATTGAGATTAGGCTTCACAAGAATATGTTGATTTGAACCTTTATATTAACAAGGGAGAGTTGGTAATCATTCTTCTCTGTGTGGATGATCTTCTTTTAATAGGTGTGGAAGGTCATATTGAAGAATGTAAGAAGAAACTAGCAGAAAAATTTAATAGGAAGGATCTAGGGATGATCCACTGCTAGTTGGGACACGAAGTCTAGAAAGGACCTGGTGAGATCCATCTAAGTAAAGGATGTTGAAAATGCAGCAAGAAAGTCTAATTTTTTACATTTTCCTTAATATAATTGAGGAAATTCAAAATTCCACATCAACAAACAATTTGGAAGAGTTAAGTAAGGTGACATGTCTCTTGTCACTTAGTTAAGAATTCTCAATTTGAGTTAATGAGTTGAAGTTCAATTTTCTTGAGTTGATTCCTTAAATATAGGAGTCTAACTCATTTAATTTAAGTTAGGGGCATGAAGTTTAGTTGTGTGTAGTGGGATCCTAAATTTCAGGAGTCTAGGTTGAGTTCATTTGATTTGTAGCAATTTAGTTCAGTTAAATTGAGTTATGGTTTGTTAAACTAGTTCTAACTGTTGGAGGAAATAGCGGAAGGTCAAGTTGTGGAAGTGGAACTTCAACCACACTCAGTGATCATCCAAATAATTAATCAATCATCCTAAATTAGTTCATGAATGTAGATAATTCAAGTTATTGATATGATATGGACATTTCAAGGTAATGTACTATCAGTTGTAGACTATTCCAATGTGTATAGATGGTGCATGTAGTCATAGGAAGGACCTAAAGGAATTGTGCAATATAGATGGGGTGATTTCCTAATTAATAGGTGCCTAATTCCTCAAGGAATAATGCAAGGAATTAGGAGCTTGGAGGGCTTAAAAATTCGCTAAGTGTTGGCTAGAGTCAGTGAGTCATGTAGAGGGATAGAATATACACTTGTAGGGTGTGCTTAGGCTTGAACAATAATGTGTATTTCATTTTTATTCTCTGATTAATGAAATACAAATAGCAAGGGTTTTTGAGTAGTTTCTTTCCACTAGATAAATCTTTTTCATGTGTGATGTATATTTTTGAATGTCTATCATTTTTGTTATATATGATGAATTAACTTCTGCAGATCAGTAGAGTAACTTCGTGTCTTATGATTTAGTAGATTTCATTAGAATTTTCGAATCTACACCATAATTTCTACATGGTATCGGAGTTGGATTTACTATAGAGTAGATATTTCGAAGCTGTCATTGTAGGAGGAGAATAATTGTAGGATCAATTCTTCAGAGCTAGAAGGATGGCTTTCTATGGACTATGACTCGAGTATTCCCTAGAGGGAAGGTGAAATTATGTTTCTTATAAGGACCGCATGGAGGTATTGTTGGAAGATAATGGGTTGAACGATTTCATTGATAATGATATCCCAAAACCAACCACATTTGATGCTCGGGATCTACAATACTGGAAGAAGTGTGTAGCCAAGACAAGGAGAATCATATTGGAGGGAGTACATGACCATATTATCTCAAATCTCCACTGGAAAGAGATTATGTATGCAATGTGGAATGAATTGACATATATGTTCCAAAATAATAATGACCATAGGAAGTTGGAGGTGAAGGAAAAACTTAAAAATATCAAGATGCAGAAGAATGAGACCAATCTGCAGCAGCTAAGTAGGTTCACACAATGATGTGACAAAATTGGTCAAGTTGGTGTTACTGTAGCAGAGGATGATTTGGTAAGCCTAACCCTTCTAGGCCTTCCCAAGAGATGGCACAACTACCAATATTTGGTGAAAAGGAGGGAGAAACTACCAAATTGGGAATCCCTATGGTTAGATTTGGTACAAGAGGAAATAAGGTGGAACAACAGAGATGGGACGTCATCCAAGGAAGAGGAATAAGACTTTTCATTAGTAAGGAAAGGAATGAAGGCCAAGGGAAGTAAGTCCCAAGGCGAGACTAAATATAGTGAAGGGGGAAAGAATAAAGAATTGTCCAAAATTAAGTTTTTCAACTGTCATGAATTCAAGCACTATGCCACAATGTGTCCACACGAAAAGGCAAGAAAGAAGGAGCCTACAATAGCAACAACAGGTGAATATCTAGCTTCATAGTTCGAGCTTTACTTCACTCCCATCACATGCACGGTGATGGGCGAGGTGTGGTACTTGGACAGTGGTGCATCGTTCAACATGACGGGGAACAAAGAGTTTTTCAGTGACTTGTAGGAGAAATATCTCAAGATGGACATTGAGTTTGGAGAGGATGGAAGGTACAATGCTACTAAAATCAATACAGTAACCCTTCACAGTGAGTAGGGATCTCTTCTATTACTCAAGGATGTCATGTTTCTTTGAGGACTAAAGAAAAATCTCATATTTGTAGCATTTTTGGAAGACCATGGTTACGATGTGATCTTTAACAAAGGGAAAGAATTCCTAAGACATAACCACGGGTCAGGTGAAACATATCAGTCCTTGATTCAAGAAAATGTATCTAGTTGAGTTAGAATATGCATGAAAATACTTAAGGAGAAGGAAAGGGTTAAAGATATGGTGGTTGAGAGGGAGAAGGGTTTACCAATAAAAAATAAGCCTCGGAACCAAACAAGAAGTTCTGGAGTAGCCACAATTGGAGAACTAGATAGAAGGTAGAGAGGACACATTGACTCAAGCATATACCTCTAGAAGGGGGAGAGTCTGATCCAAGTGGGTAGAGGGATAACGTGAAGCTATACCTCCAACTACAATGTGGAGCAATGTAGATCCTTAGTCTAAGAGTTGTAGAAATTCGTGCACCATCCATTGAGGTGTTCTCCTCATGGATCATTACCTTGCTACAAGGGCTTACAATATTTAGTAGTAGTAGGATCAATGTCAGTCAAATAATGAGGAGTGAAGAGGAGTGTTGACAGTAGAGATGGAGACTCAGTACTAGATTCAACAACGACACAGTTTTCCTTGTAGACAGTTGCAGATAAAGTTCATTCATTTTGTATTTTTTCATGCTTCTTAGTTGGAGATGTTTCAGTAGCAACAACAATAGTGACAGGTGTTGCACGCAAGTAAATGGAATATTTATAGGATGGCGGTGGTTGATAATTCATTTCTTGTTGAGAGGAAGTGTTGAAAATGCAACAAAAAAGTCTCAATTTTGATTTTTTCCTTAATCAAATTGAGGAAATTTGAAATTCCACATCAGCAGACAACTTGGAAGTGTTAAATAAGCTGACATGTCCCTTGCCACTCAATTAAGAACACTCAATTCAAGTTAGTGATTTGAAGTTCAATTTTCTTTAGTCAATTTCTAAAAATTAGGATTATAACTCAGTTAATTCAAGTTAGGGGCATGAATTTTAGCTGTGTGCAGTGGGGTCCTAAATTTTAGGAGCCTAGTTTGATTTAATTTCAGTTGTAGAAATATAATTTTAGTTGATTAGATATATAGATTCTAACTGTTGAGGCAGTGAACAGAATGGAAGGATCACTATAGGAGGATGTTTTAGTTTTAGATCCTTCATGATCTCATGGATGAGCAGAAAGAAAGAAACAATTTCTTTGAGTAGTTTTGAGGATGAGTATATTATAGCCTATGAAGTAAGCAACGAAGCTCTCTAGTTGAGAAAGTTGTTATCTGACCTATTTGAAGGACCAATGGACCCTATAGTGATACATTGTGATAATACCAGTTGTATACGATTGTCTAAAGACCCATTATTTCATGGAAATAAAAAGAGTATCAACAACAAGTATCACTACATTGGGAATCTAGTATAAGATGGTGTGCTACAACAATAATATATCTTGATTGATGAGCAGGTAGCTAACATATTGAAAATATCTCTTCCTAATAAGATGCTTGTGTATTTGAGAGACAAGCTTATTTTGGTTGATGTATCCTCCATGGTTGAGAGGGAGAGATAGGCACATAATTCTTGTCTTCACATGGAAAGACAGAATGTACTATTTGGGTAAGCATCTGGAATCTGATACTCTTTCAGGATGAGGTAGGGAATCCAAGATAATATTAGTCATGGACCAATATTCTTTAAGGACTAGTTATCCAAGATATGAATAGTCCAATGAAGGTCATACCCTGTGAACACCGGGGTGGGGTATGTACCTTAAGAGACAATAAGGATGGTATCTATAAATCATTGGTATCACTAGCATTATGCTCTGATCTTGTGGAGAGATAGAGCTATTAGTCAAGACCTTTCTATATGAAAATGCTCTTTGATATGATGTTATGCATATGGGTTACCAATTCAACTCTTCCTATGAGATATTTTCAAGATTGAGAATGTCCATGTACCATTTATGAATACCTCCATAGTTAAGAGGGAATGTTGAACAATGTGTAACTAGGTTCGGTATTCATAAATATGAAATGTACTTTTCATTCTTGTATATTTTAAAATGAGATAAAAATTATTATTATTATTATTATTATTATTGAGCACGTGATTCATGCTCAAGGTCTTTTATTTTATAGGTCAAGCACCCATTGAGTGCTTCTAGGATTTGTCCTAGGTCAAGAGTCAAAAGAGTCATTGTCATAAGCTGAAGAACCCATCAGGGAAATTATAAATTGTAAATAAAAGTATTTTTTCCTTTAAAATTATCAAAATACCCTTCAAGGGCATGTCATCCTAACCTAAGGAGCTACATCCACCTTGAGAATCCTATATAAAGGAGGAAACTCGACCTCCTTGGAACACATTCATTTATTCACTCAATCAAGCAAAGGAGGAAGAAGAAGAAGGAAAAAATGAAGGAAGATGATGAAGGAGACTTATCTTTAGGTTGCTTCTTTCTCCACATTCAATGGAAGGCTAGGTTTTATGCAACTGGTCTAGGGTTTTCTTCTACAGGTTCGATCTTGAAGAAGGAAGGGAAATAAGTGTAGTGAAGGCCACAATACGCCATCCTCAAGATATATAAGGAATAGAAAAGCCACAATAAGGTTCGAGGAAGCCTTGGGAGACTATAATAATCTCACACATGTGGCAGTAGCTATTGCAGGAAGGCCGAAAATTTTAGACTTGTAGTAGAGGCAGAAATTCTACGACTGGAGGTCGAAGTTGTGCTATTGGAAGAGATTTGATTCGGATTGACTTGGAAAGAAGAAGCACATCATCTAGAAGGGTTGGACTTGGTATTGGATGGTATTGATCTTAGTCTAGAGGTCTTGGAATTCATCACTTGAAGAATCTATAAGAAGAGAAGATATTTTCAGGTTTTCTCTCAAGTGGAGAGGTTTTGGCCTTAGCTTACAACCTATATTTTGTGTTCTTGTTCTTCTTGTTTTGATAGTTCGTTAATGATACACAAACATAATAATAAGTAAAGAATCCAAATAAATAATAAAAGTAATAAGAAATCACAAGAATTTATCAATAAAAGAGAAATCACTCTAATCATTTCCTTAATAGATTTATCAACACCCCAAACCCAATATCGATTTTTGGTTGGAATTAGAATAAGAGTGGCCATGCAGGGACCCTTTTCGAAAAAGAGCATGAACTAATATAAGATTTTTGCACCCAAATATGAAATAAGATTGATCTTGTAGTTCATTACATGGATTTTAAGTTTCAAAATTAAATCCTCAATGGCACTCCATTCATTGCATTGTCCATTGACTATTTTTAGGAGGAAAATCACAAATTGCAAGAGTCAATAACACTTAGGGTTTTAGGCCAAGAAAAGTTAACAATATCACTTGACTTGTAAACCACCTCATTATCCCTTGGTGAGACTATTCTTTGTTTGATGGGATTCGCTTGTATCCTTTGTCTCATGATCCCATGCTTTGGACATCAGGTGGTTCAATGAAATTTCCTCATTGATCAAAAATTGTTGTAGACAATTGAATGTGGTGCCGACCAATAATTGTGGTTCATTCCTTGGAATTTGTAGAAATTCTCATTGTAGATTAAAATGATTATGCAATGTACTAAAACAAAATACTTAATCTACTTCTACAATCAAACTTGCAGAAGCTTAATCAATTTTGAGCAAGATCAAATTGAACACATATAATAGATGAAGAAGAAACAATCACACATGAAACATAGAAGAATACTTTGGGGAAAGCCTAAGCTAAAAACCCTAATATCTGTATTATCATACAAGTGGAAATATCTCAGGATTACACAAAGCTATCGTTGACAAGATATCCAGCTCTTTGTACAATCCCTCACTGCTGCTCACATAAAAAGTAGACAACACATATGCCTTCCTTTAGTCCTCCAAGCCTCCTATTTCCTTGTGTAGTTTCTCCTAGGTCCTCTGGCTGTAACTTGTGTGAATTCTCCTCTCGCACACAACATTGTCCTTTGAAATAAGTTTGCAATATTGAAGGAGTTAATTCCTTCTGCATGGATGAGTTTCATGTATAGGAAAATTCCTCCAACTGATAGTACATTGTCCCTTCCTTTAATCTCAGATGGGTCTCTATCTGAACTGAGATGCATGAGTTATTTATGAGAGAATATTCAGTTATATGGCGAACTCTAGTTACATGCATGCATGCATTAACTAACTGAACTCACAATCCATTCCACAAATTGTTGGAACTAGTCTAACTAGACTTAACTTAGTTAATTGAGCTAACTAATTACAAATCAAAGTACAAGTCATCTTGATCTCCTTAATTAAGGGATAACTTCCTCAATTAAAGGGATAACTGTTGCATGTCTTCACATACGCTTCATGTTTGATTTTCTCCAACTAATTAACTCAAGATGAATGAATAAATTATTTTTCAAACTACTGCTAAGATCAAATTTGAATTTGAATTCTCAATTTTAGTTCACGGACTAACTAAAATTGTAATATATCCTTAAATGCTATTTACAGAAATGTTATTTTTAGAGTTTTGTATTTTATCATTTATTGTTGCTATTTTCAACATTGGTACCTGAAATTCTATTTATAGCAATGCTATTTATAGCATTTCTATTTATAGCATTTCTTGTTGCTATTTTCAACATAATTTATATTCATCTACTTCTAGTCCAATCAATAGAATTTCACATTGCAATCTCACAACTCATGTGACCATGCCATAAAGCCAACTTAATCTTCTTTGCTATGGTATCCAACAATATTACATTACTTACAATTTAAATTTGTGATAGGTGAGATCACGTGAAACACTCATAACTAATATATATTCGACCAATATTTATATGTGATTGTGAAACAACAAGGGTGAAATCTTTGGTTAAATTTTACTTTGTAAGCCAATGTTACCCTCCTTAAGCAATCATTTCTCCTTAAAACTTTGCTAGCAAATCTTTCTAAAATTTGTTGATAGATTCAACTCCAATTTTGTTAATAGATATTTTCTCCACTTACTGGTCTTGTTTATCTCTACATTTCTCTTTTAATGGATATGCTGGTAGACATAAGGTGGTATTAAGAGCCCATTATAATGAAGAATACCTAGAAAGTACATCAGTATATGAAACTCAATATCCTCCTCACATACCTAGGTTAGGACAATCCTGTGTTGGCATTATGATACTAGTGTTGTCCTTGACGGCAACTCACTCACAGTGTGATAGGTCTATTAAGAGGTAACAGGGCATTGGTACATAAGAACACGAAGATGGAACTAAAGTCTACTAATTAGAATGAAGAAGTTGAAGATAAATGATGGTGTAAAGTAGTTTAAGATGTATACACATGCCCACTTAGTCAAAACAACGTATACACATTGGTTCACAGAAAAAAAAATGTTTATATGTATACAGACACTTTCACAAGAATAAAAGCACGTATATGTTGGAAAATCAAGTAAATTCAAGAGGAGATAATATCAAGGGTCAATACCAAGGTATTATCCCACAATATTGAGTGGAGTAACAACTATTTGATCCGTCCAAGAATACCATGGGTCCTAAGTGGTTTTGGTCCAAGGTATTGAGAAAGGCCAAAAACTATATAAGGAGGAGAATATCATAAGACCAGTATGCAAGTGAAAGGTTTTCTAAGGAATACTTATATATGAATTATATTTTATGTTGCAGGGGCTATGTTTGTGATTTGATCTGAAATATTTGTACACCTTCAATTAAATGTTGGGTCAGCACCATGAGACCTGAAATGACTTATCATTGAATGATCTGATATTGGTTGGGCTAGATCTGATTATGTACACCTGTCTTATTCTTTAAATGTCATGATCTGGGTTTATCTGAAGTTCGGAATAGCAGCAAAGTTATGAGTTAATATTTGTAGATCTATATGCTGGTTTGTCTCGTTAAAATCACGTGGATAAGCAAGTTCTACTCTTCCAAGTAGTGTATACAAAATAAAAGCCTATTCTTTAGATCTCACTGATATATCTGATCAGTTCTATTGTTTTACTCCTCTCTATCAATGCCATCTTCTTAGATCTAAATATAAGACTAAATGCATAAGGAGTTTGATATATGATTGATTGATTGTATAAGTGAGAAGCATGATCTTTGCTACTGCCTATGTAAATCTCTATAAATTGATAGTAGATGTTCAGTATTTTGCTGGTTGGTATAGACTTGATTCAAAAGCTTTATGTTTCAGTAGTTTTGAAGGTATACGAAGGTTTGATTAAAGGAGGTCCATCAGATATGAGAGAATCCACTTTTAAAGCATCGGCAAAGGGAAAGGAAAAGGAAGAGCCCAATGAATCATGATAGATTTCAAAAGAAGAAGATGAGGTAAATTTTGTCAAGAAGCTGCAACAGGGTTTTAGAAGATTCAGATGTAAGCTACCTTTCAAATGATTTTCTTGTGGTAGAATCGACCATTATGTTGTCAAATCTCCTCATAAACATAAATATGAAAAGGAAAGGAATACACAAAAGGAAATAGAAATCAGGTTGCGAATAGAAGGAGTTACGATACACATGAAGATAGTCATGGTTTATCCAATAATGATGAAGATTTTTCTGCCAACGTTTCGAATCCCAACTGGGATCCATCATCAGGGCAACTTGAAGCTTGATAGAAGAAGAGCAGCTGATTAGGGTATAAATAGGGATGAGGAAAGCAAAGAGGAGGGTCGGCTCTCAATTTTGAGAAGTCGGCTGCCTCTCTATTAATTAATTTTTATTTTTATTAGAAAAATTTATTTAATTTTTTTTTTATTATTTAAATTTTTTTAGAAATTATTAAATGAAAATATATTAGTTTTATTTTAAATTAAATTTTTATTATAAAGAAAGTTATTAGATGATATAGAATTATATAGTTAGTGTTATATCATATGAATTTTATTAATGAGAATAAGTAATTTAATAATAATTATTTGTTATTAATTGGGTTAGTATATTTTATTACTATTATTTTGTTTTAATCTTCTTTTATTTTTGATTATTAATGAAAATTGAATAATGAATAATATAAATATAATAAAGAATTAAAAATTTTATTTTGAAAACTAAATTATATTATAATATATAATTATTACTCTTCACATTAAATATTATTAATTAGTTTAATAGGTTTTAATGGATTTTATTATTATTATTATTATTTTATTATTATTATTATATATTATTATTTATTAATAATTTTTTTATTTTAATGATTTAGTTTTTAATAAATAAATTACATTTATAAATAGCTATAATTTTATTATTTTAATATTTATTTTTATTTTAATAATTAGTTTTAATATTAATACCATTATAATAGCTATAAATTTATTTATATAATAAATATTATATATTATTAATTATTATTATAAAATGTAAATATAAGAATTTTCAAATAATTATTTTTGATTAGAAAATATTAATTAATTATTAATTGTTAATTATTAATTATAAATATGAATTAAGGACTATTAATTAATAGATAATTGGATTAATTGGATTCATATAATTGTTATTTGTTAGTTAATGGATTAATATTATTATTATAGGGGTTAATTTTTCTGATTAGGGGAAGCCAGCTTCCACTAATCTCCGTACCGCTGTCTCTGTTGAGATTGTACGGGTGTTTGATAATCTCCAGGGCTTCTCTGATCTTTCGTTTATGCTGCTGCTCCTCCCTGGCGATAATGGAGGCGCTTTCCAGTAAGACATGGTGTTTGGTTTTCGACGAGTGTTCTGCAAGGGCGGAGGAACGAGACCTTTCATTTTTAATATCAGCCCCATGTTCTTTGAGTCTGGTTTGTAGAGAACGACCAGTTTCACCAATGTAGCTCTTCCCGCATGAGCAATCGATTTTATAGACCCCTTTTAGTTGATTTTTATCAATGTTATCTTTAACTGATCTCATACTTTATCTGATTGTCCCCGGGGCTGAAAATTGCGTGCTTATGTTCTTTCTTTTTAGGACCTTCGCCATCTTATCTGTAACTCCATGAATGTAAGGAAGAAAAACCCTACCACCTTCAGGTTGATCTCTGGTCTTATGTTCATGAGATAATAATCTTTTCTCGGCTTTCTGAATTGCTCTTCTAATCTCATTTTCTTTGTAGCCTAAACCTTTAAAGGTTAAGACTAAATGCTTCTTTTCTTCATCCAGATGATCAGCGTCAGAAATTATTAGGGCTCTGATAGAAAGAGTGTTTAGAACACCAAGCTTCTGGGTTGGATGATGGTGGGAGTTAGCATGGAGGTAATTCTCAGTATGGGTAGACTTTCTGTAAACTCTGTGCCCAATGGAGCCATCATCTCTTCTCATAATGAGGATGTCTTAAAAAGGTATGCTCATGTTTTCTTCAAGCTCCATAGTGAATTTTATATATGAGGAAATGGAGTTTAGGTGAATAAAGAATTTGTCAAGCTCAGCTTTACCATGAGTCCATTTTATGTTAGTATCATCAACAAATCGCTTCCACCACGCTGGTTTCAAGGGGTAAGAGTCTAGGGCCTTCTTTTCGAAATATTCCATAAATAGGTTGGCCACGATTGGTGAAAGGGGGGATCCCATTGCCACTCCAGTTGTTTGTTCATAATATGCTCCTTGGAAGGTGAAAACTGTTGATCGCAAGCAAATTTCGGCCAGCCTTGCAGTCCCTGGATCAGTAACCTCTTTTATGACTTGAATGGCCTCTTCAAGAGGAATCTTGGTGAATAGGGACACGACGTCAAAGCTAACCAGGAGGTCCTCCCGTTCTAACTTCTCATTCTTAGTAAGTTTTACAAAGTCATGGGAGTCCTTGATGAAAGAATCAGTGTTTCCGACCAGGGGTTTGAGGATTCTTGCAACATATTTCGCGAGCTCATATGTTGGGGATCCAATTGTATTGACAATTGGTCTGAGAGGGGCACCTTCTTTGTGGATCTTTGGTAGCCCATAAATCCTAGGTATGCATTCACTGGAGGGAATTAATTTCTTCTTTAATTTGTCATCAAGGTTGGATTCCAGGATGGCCTTTTTCACCTCTTTCATAATTTTGGGGATCGGATTCTTGTTTAGCTTCTTGTAACTCCCACAATTTAGGTGATCGTTCATTTTGCATATATAATCTTCTTTATCGAGAATCACTGCTGCTGCTCCTTTATCTGCCTTGAGAACCACAATTTTTTCATTGTTGCGCAGGGATTTGAAAGCTCTTTGCTCTGCTTTACTCAAATTACTCTTGGGAACACTGGCCTTCCTCATAATAAGGGAGCATTCTTGCCTTAATTCTTCCTTGTCCTCCAGGGTAAGGTTGCTAATCCCATTTTCAATATTACAAATCAATTTTTCAACAGGTAGGTTTTTCGGGGCAACAGCAAATCCAAGGCCTTTTCTGAGAACACTAATGACCTCAGGCTCTAAACTTTGGGAAGATAAATTTACGACCTTCCTTTTTGATTTCGATTCTGATGCCTTGACTAATTGAAAGGGCGTTCCATCCTCCGTGCGGGAGCTCATCTGTTCAGCAAAAACCGTGTTTGTATCAGCTAGATTACCGCATATGGAACGGGAACTGATCTGCTCTACGCATATTTCCAAAGGGTGAACGGAAGGGGCAGTGCATTGCTCGTTCGAGTAGACCTGAGAATGGTTCATAACCGGGTCCTCAGAATGTAGTTGGAAAGCCGCATCAATCAACGTGGAAGCTTCGCTCTCTTCAGCAACAGACCTGAGATTATTCGTATAAAGGCTAAGACTGTCTTTCTGTGTGTTTTTCAGCCTAGCGCTAAGGTCCGGATCCGGATTATTTATGCTCACCGAACCTTGGTTAATCGGGGTCTGTGTAGGTGATGGGGCAGCGCAAGAGGCTGAATCATACACCGTGGCATCTTCCGACTTTTCTTTGACAACAACAGTCCTATCTTCATTAAAGCTGGTCGGAAACACTGATGGCACTGAATGCCAAATGGCACTTAATGCTGGCACTACAAACCCTTGGTTCCTGGTGCTAAGGTCCGGTTCCGGATCATTTATTCTCACCGAACCTTGGTTAACCGGGGTCTGTGCAGGTGATGGGGCAGCGCAAGAGGCTGAATCATTCACCGTGGCATCTTCCTCTTTGACAGCAACAGACCTGGGGCTATCTTCATTAACGCTGAGACAGTTGTTGATTATCTGCGTATTCTTCAGTCTAGCATTAAGGTCAGGTTCCGGACTGTCGAAATTATTTGATTGCTGGTCTGTGCCTGATCCCTCATCAAACCTTCTACCTGATACACCAGTGCTATTTGAATAATTGCACAATTTTTTATCATTATGTGTTAGCAAGTCGGACAGCTTTCTGTTTTGACGATTGACCGCGATCTGACCTTCATTGCTACTCTTCGGAGCGGCCCTGGCATCGATAACTGACCAGAGGTCCTGGCTAACGATGCTGGAAAGCTTCAAGTGTGCTGAAAGCGTGGAGCGACAGAGATTGTTCAGAGAAACCCTTACCTTCTTAATTTCAGATTTTATTAGAGACATGCTGAGATGGAAAAACGCCTTTCTGTTATAATTGTTATTCATTCTGTGATTAATCTGAGCAAACGAGGGAATAAGATTATTGTTACGACAATTTTTAAGAAATTGTAAGTCAGCGGCTCTTCTTGCTATCTTAGCTCTAGTTTTTTCGAGTAAAATGATTTCACTCCAGGTATCCCCTCCGTGTAGGGAAATGATTCTGGATTTGAGACCTCTGTGGTGCAATATTCTTGATTCAGTCATCGGAGATTCCACAGTAATAAGATTTTTCTGCCAACGTTTCGAATCCCAACTGGGATCCATCATCAGGGCAACTTGAAGCTTGATAGAAGAAGAGCAGCTAATTAGGGTATAAATAGAGATGAGGAAAGCAAAGAGGAGGGTCGGCTCTCAGTTTTGAGAAGTCGGCTACCTCTTTATTAAT
>APFE031162270.1:391968-493012 GCA_000404065.3 Pinus taeda | reverse complement strand
AAATAAAAATAAAAATTAATTAATAGAGACGCAGCCGACTTCTCAAAATTGAGAGCCGACCCTCCTCTTTGTTTTCCTCATCCCTATTTATACCCTAATTAGCTGCTCTTCTTCTATCAAGCTTCAAGTTGCCCTGATGATGGATCCCAGTTGGGATTTGAAACGTTGGCAGAAAAATCTTATTACTGTGGAATCTCCGATGACTGAATCAAAAATATTACACCACAGAGGTCTCAAATCCAGAATGATGAAGATGAAATTGAACAAGATTATAGACTACTCATGGCTTATGACAATGATTATTTTCTGGATGTGTTAGAAGAGGAAGACTTTCTTGAAGAAATCACTAAACTCAAAATCTGTTTAGAGGAAAAGAATATGATCAGTTGACACACCAACTCACTGACAGAGAAAAACACAATGAAAATATAGAATGTTAAATTGCGGGTCTAAGAAAAGAACTTGAGAAGACAAAATCTCTTAATCTTAGATTTTCTAAAGGATGTGAATCGTTAAATGAAATTATCAAATTTATGCCTTCTCCTTTGATAAAGATAGGTCTTGGATATACTGAAGAATCATCTCAATCACAAACGTCATCAACCTCCACCAGAAGTTATCTTGATGCATCAAAGACCAGTGAACAGTATGTCAATTATCAGGAAAGGCCTAAAATTACTCATTCAGTAAATCATACTCATTTACTCCAGGGATGAATATCAGTAGAAGCTTCAACCAATAGGTAAACAATTCCAAAATATTCTATGATCACAGAAACGTCTTTAATGAGTAATGTTTTTTATGTCATCAATTTGGGCATAAGGCTGCTCAGTGTGTTGCTTACAAAACCATCATGACTAGAGAAGCACAAAATCAAAGGAGTGTAATAGGAATCAAGAAAATTTCCTATAATAACTTTTCTCCTCTTGAAAATGAAGTAGAATGTTCAATTTGTAACAACTTTAGTCATGAATAATCCGAATGCAGAAGCAAATTTCAGCCATCTCTTCAAAAGGAGAAAACATCATTAAATCCCAAGATATGGGGAAAGAAGGAATCTCAATCAGAAATATGTGGCATAGCTTTGTATGCAGAAGGATAAGAAAATCAGTGGTACATCGACATCAGATGCTCCAAACACATGACAGGTGATAAAGAGAAACTTCATTCATATAATGCTTTAGAAAAGGAAAATAATGTCTCATTTGGAAATGAAACTCTAGATTTCATTGAAGGTAAAGGTTTTGCCTTCTTGAAATAAAAGGGTTAAAGTTGGAAATGTCATGTATGTAGATGGTTTAAAGCATAACCTATTGAGTGTTAGTGAAATGTATGATCAAGGAAATGAAATTGCGTTTCTATCAAACCGATGTGTGGTTCGTGAGATTGATACAAGAAAGACCATTATCAAATGCACAAGAACTCCAAACAACTTATAGATGCTCAAAGGGGGACAACAACAACGTTATCTAAGCAAAACAGATGAAAATTGGCTATGGCATAGAAGATTGGGACATCTAAGCTTTTCTCAAATAAGAAAAGCATGCATGCTCAAGGTAGTTCATGATCTTCCAAATATCAGCATCCTAGAAAATACCATATGGAAACCATGTCAATTCGGTAAGAAAACCAAAGTTCACTTAATGAAAAAGAAGGATCGGAAAGTAAGCCTCTTGAACACATCCATACTGATTTATGTTGACCAACAAGGAAAAAGTCACCTCGTGGAGAAGAATACTTTATTTTATTTATTGATGATTTTTCCAGGATGTGTTGTATAGGTCTACTAAAGCATAAAGATGAAGAATTTGAAAAGTTTAAAGCCTTCCAATCTTTAGTTGAAAATGAATTAGATCGAAAAATAAAATGTCTCGGATCTAATCGAGGGGGAGAAAGATGAATTCTTTGACTTTTGTGAAAAACATGGAATAAAGAGTAAATTCTCCATCCCAAGAACTCCTCAGCAAAATGGCATGGTGGAAAGAATGAAAAAAATAGTTGAACAAATGACTCCAGAAAGGCTTCATGAATCTGGAACTCCTGCAACCTTCTGGGGTGAAGTAGCATTTGCTGCTATGTCTATTCTCAACAAAGTGAATGTTCAGAAAGGCTTGATGAATCTGGAACTCCTGCAACCTTCTGGGGTGAAGCAACATTTGCTGCTATGTCTATTCTCAACAAAGCGAATGTTCAGGTAAATAGCAATCAACTCCATATGAATTTTGGTATGGTCAACCTCCTACTATAAAACACTTTAGAGTGTTTGGAAGCAAATGTTTCAATAAAAGGATTGATGAAAAACTTCGTAAGTTCGAAACTAGAGCAGATGAAGGAGTTCTTCTTGGTTATTCATCCAGAAGTAAGGGATACAAATGTTATAATAAAAGACTTCAAAAAATTGTTGAAAGCATTGATGTTGTAAATGATGAAGCATGCATAAATCCGAAACAAATGAAATCAACAGAGGAATATGATAGTGAGGAATATGGGGAATTCTTTCCCACATCGAATCAAAATGATATAGAAGAAGAAACCAAATGAAGCGCCAGAAGAAGATAAAATAGACATGGAAAAGACTCCATCCAGGTATGTTTAGAAGAATCATCCAGAATCTCAAATTCTAAGAGAAAAAGGGGTTAGTGTACAAACAAGAAGAACTCTTACAGGGAGCTCAATTTATCTAGCATTACTATCCTCCACCGAACCTCAGAATGTAAATGAAGCCTGCAAAGGTGAATGTTGGGTCAGGGCCATGGATGAAGAACTGGACCAAATTGAAAAGAATGATACTTGGGAATGAGTTCCTAGACCTCATGATAAAAATGGTATAGGAACAAAATGGATATTTAAGAATAAGCTGAATGAAAATGGAGAATTTATTAGAAACAAAGCAAGACTTGTTTGTAAAGGTTATGCTTGACAAGAAGGTATAGATTTTGAAGAAACTTTTGCACCTGTTGCTAGACTTGAAGCCAAAAGGATGTTTATTGCTCTCTCTAGTTTTCGAAAATTCAAAGTATATCAAATGGATGTAAAATCAACCTTTATTAATGGAGATTTAGAAGAAGAAGTTTATATTGAACAACCAGTAGGATTTATTCTTAGAAATGATGCAAAAATCATATGCAAGATCAAAAAGGATCTCTATGGTCTAAAATAGGCTCCAAGGGCTTGGTATTACTGCCTTGACAAATATCTACAACAACATGGTTTCACAAAGGTTCTACAGATAGCAATTTATACACAAAGATTGAAAATGATAAACTACTAATTATTGTTGTTTATGTTGATGATATCATCTTTGGTAGCAATGAAGAATACATGAGTCTGAATTTTTCCTCAGTAATGCAACAAGAATTTGAAACTTATTTACTTGGTGAACTTACTTGTTTCTTGGTCTACAAGTGTAGAAAACAAAAGATGCTATCTTTCATTCACAAACTAAATATCTCAAGAAGATCTTGAAGAAGTACGGAATGGAAGATTCTAAACCAGTATGTACTCCAATGGCAACAGGATGCAGTCTCAGTTCTAACGATGAATCACTAGCAGTAAACCAACCAACTTACAGATCTATGATTAGAAGTTTGCTTTATCTAACAAGTACCAAACCTAATATCATGCATGCAGTAGGAATTGTTGGAAAGTTCAAAAAAAATCCAAAGGAATCACATCTCCAGGTAGTCAAAATAATTTTCAAATATCTTCAAGGAACTCAAGACTTTAGACTATGCTATCCTAAAGATACATACCTTACTCTTCACGCATATACAAATGCAAATTGGGTAGGAAATGTTCATGATCAAAAGAGAACTAGTGGAGGTGCATTCTATATGGGTTCTCAGTTAGTGTCATGGTTCAACAAGAAACAAAGTTTGATTGCCTTATCTACAACTAAAGCAGAATATGTTGTTGGTGCATCTTGCTGCACACAACTACTTGGGATGAAGCAAACATTGCAATACATTCATATCACATGTACTCCAACCATCTCCATTCTATGTGATAATACAAGTGCCATGCGTATTTCGAAAAATAATTTCATGCACTCCAAGACCAAGCACATACCTATTAAGTATCATTTTCTACAACAACAAGTGCTTGAATAAAAGGTTAAATTGGAGTATGTTCCCTCCAAAGAACAAGTTGTTGATATATTCACTAAATCGCTTCCCAGAGAAACATTTGAATATCTCAGACAAAATCGGTGAGTAGTTGCTGCATCATCCTACTGTTAAATCTAGTTTTTAGAGGAAGGTTATTATACGTGGGTTTCATGAAGTATAGTCATGTATACACACAGGTTTCTATGGCTGAAGGAGCATATATGCTTTTCTGATAGAAAAATAGTGGGCCGGACTATAATATGGGTGCTCTGTCTAATATTGATGGATACAGTCTGATGATATGCTTTGTTCATTAATTTTTATCTAACTGACAAAGATACCTTGATGAATGAATTGTTGACAATGCACATGTAGCATAGGTTGAGGGCAAGAATTAGCCTCACTCACATTCACCATTGTTGGCATCATGGTTGCTGAGTTCAACTATGGCTTCAGATACTTATATCATTTGTTACATAAGTCAGGTAAAGATCTAGGGTGTGATATGACTTCTTCTGTCATGGCCTATATTTCGATGAGTCCTATTGGACATATGATGTAATTTGTATCCACACTTTGCATGGGATGGACGATGTAATAATTGTTGTATTTCTGTCATGTATAAAAAAATTGGTATATCCCCACTTCATTGGGTGGATGAGTCAAATATGGTGTATCCCCACTTGGTTGGGTGATTGATGTATGTATGAGTCATTGTTCATAGGGAGGTCATACTCACTTAGTTGAGTTATAGAGTCATGTTATTCTTTTGAATCATATCTCTGTAGACTTGGCATGTACTCAGGGGGAGCATGGACAAAATAATGTATATCAAAGGGGGAGAATAGATTGGTCTGCCCTTTGCCCTTGATGTGAAAGGGGGATGGTATTTTGGTGTTGCTTGTTATCTCTAACAGTTTCTATAGCTTGTAGTAATCAACACTAGCATGGTTGCCATCAAGTCCAAAGGGGGAGATTGTTGGAATTATGATACTAGTGTTGCCCTTGATGGCAACACACTCATAGTGTAATAGGTCTATTCAGAGGTAGTAAGGCATTGGTACAGAAGAACAAGAAGATGGAACTAAATTCTACTAATCAGAACGAGAAAGTTGGAGGTAAATGATGGTGTAAAGAAGTTTAATATGTATATAGGTTGCCTTAGTCAAAACAACGAATACACTATGGTTCACAGAACAAAAAGAGCATATACATATACACGCACTTTCACAAGAATAGAGGCATGTATATGTTGGAAATTCAAGAGGAGACAATACCAAGGGTCAATACCATGGCATTTGACCACAATATTGAACGGAGTCCTAAGTGGTTTTGGTGTGAGGTATTAAGAAAGGCCAAAAACTATATAAGGAGAAGAATATCATAAGGCTAGTTTGAAAGTGAAAGGGTTTCTAACAGATACTTCTATCTGAAGTATATTTTATGTTGCAGAGGCTATGTTTGTGATTTGATCTGAAATATTTTGTGCACCTTCAATTCAATGTTGGATCAAGATCATGAGACATGAAATGATTTTTCATTTAATGATCTAATATCGGTTGGGCTAGATTTCATTATGTACACCTTTTTTATTCTTTAAATGTCATGATATGGGTTTGTTTGAAGTACTGAATAAAAATGAATTTATGAGTTAATATTTGCAGATCTATACACTAGTTCATCTCAGTAAAAGTACGTGTACACACAGGTTCTACTCTTCCAAGTAGCATATACAAAACAAAAGCATATTCTTTAGATCCGACTGAGCTATCTGATCAGTTCTGTTGTTTTACTGTTGTCCATCAATGAAGTCTTCTTAGATCTGAATGTAAAACTGAATGCATAAGGAGTTTGATATCTGATTTATTGGTTGTATAGATGAGAAGGGTGATCTCTACTATTGCCTGTGTAAATCTCTATAAATTGATGGTCGATGTTTGTATATTGTTGGTTGGTATAGACTTGATTCAGAAGTTTTATGTTTGAGTAGTTTTGAAGGTATACATAGGCTTGATTAAAGGAAGTAGCGTATATGCACTGGTTGGGTTCAGTAAAGTAATGTATATGTTCTGATGCATGATTTCTGAGGTTGTAGCTGGTTCTGAATGATAGTGTAGGTTTCTAGGTTCAGCCCAGTGTTTTGGTGACAATGATCTAACTGTTCAGATTAACTAATTATTGGTTGATGCAGTTTGAAAGTTTTGATGTGTCCATTATGAAAATATGATGAAACGAGGATTTCATGTGTATTTTTGTGTACCAGGAGCATCTAGTCTAAAAAATTATGAAACATGGTCCCTGGAAGAAGAGAGAAGATCATAGCCTTTTGTAAGTCGGTGCTTACGTACTAGTAAAGACATTGGTTAGTACAAGATCTAGGGGGTTGTAGCTCCCTTCCAGTAGAAGCTAGAAAATGAGAGAAGGTTGTAGCCTTCTGCAGGTGGATGCCTACGTAGTGGTATGAGTACACCAACACAAGATTGTAAACAAATTTTCTTATTATTAAAAGAAGATAGAGAAAACAGCAGCAGGTGGTTTTCCCCACATTGGGTTTCCACCTTAACTCTTGGTGTTCATGTGTGTTGCTTATGTGTGATGGTTTATTTTATTTTTATTGTGTTTTTTAATAAGTTACTGATGCACTGATTAAATATCAACACATGATAAATTGACTAAATCATAAGTTCTCTTAGTATATGTTGGTTTCTATAATCACAATAGCGTGTACACACTAGTTCACTTCACAGAAGTAACATATATAAATCTGTTTAGGAAATGAAATTTTTTGAACTGATAATACTGATTCACCCCCCACCTCTCAGTATTGTTTCCAACATCTCGTACATAAATTCATTGGATTACAAGAGAATAGGGCCAAGTAGAAGCCATAGGTAAAAGTAAAGTCTACATAATTGTTCAAATTAACAATCAAAATTTAACATTAGTTTGAATATTAATCCATATTATAATTACATAGGAGGATCATCTGAGCATTATTTTGGAGGGAATTTTTAGGTTAATACTTTTCCCCTTGCTTCTCAAGAAGTAATATTAATTGTTGAAAGAATTGAAGAAGAAACATTTTCCCTACTTTTCTCACTAACCTTAAGATTTCTGATATGAATGCCATTATTCTCACATTGCTCAATAGATAATAATAAAGTATTCCTATTCTTCTAGAGGGAACGTATAGAGACTTTGATAATAATAAAATATTCCTATTCTTCTAGATATGAATGCCATTATTCTCACGTTGCTCAATAGATAATAATAAAATATTCATATTCTTCTAGAGGGAATGCATAGAGACTTTTATGACTATGGGTGTCTACAAAAATTATAATATTCAAGAAATTTATATCCTCCAAAAGAACTCCTACTTCCCCAATTATTTTCTAAGAAATATTTCATATCTTCATATTCATAGCTTTCATATCCATGTATTTAGATCACAATTTAGATTCATGGCACTAATTTGAAGCAATAATAAGAATATTACAACTAGCATATTGCTTTATTGAGGTTGGTTTTGATGTGATTAATTGGTAGAACAATATTCTCTTAAACATCATACATTCAAGCTTGAATTCCTCACAATAATCATAGGTTATTCAATGGCTTCCCATTAGACACTACAATGAAATATCATGTCCTTAAAGCTACAGGATCTTTGATTACAAATAAGAAAATGTATCTCATAAGAGAGACAAGAAGAAAATAAAAGAATATTTGTGAAAAGGGTCGCAAGAAATAATATTTCACACATTTTTTATTCATTTTCCAATTATACAAATATATAATACAATTAGTAAACCACCTCAATTTATCTCACATGGATACCTCACAAAGTGATAAAGTAGGATGAGGAAAAATAGGATCTAGAAACACACTTATGATAAGACATAAAATTGGTATATTAGGAATTTATGATTTTATATGAGAAAGAGGTCGAAATATCTCTCCCTATAGCTTTCTCTCTCTCTTCCCCCCTATGTCTCCCTTATCCCTCTCCTCCCTCCCTCCAACTATGTATCCCTATTACTATCTCTCTTCACAATTCCTCATTCCTTTTCTTCTTCTCTCTATGTCCCCTCTATATCTCTCCCTCGTACATTGATATCTCTCTCTCTCTCTCTCTCTCTCTCTCTCTCTCTCTCTCTTTCTCTCTCTATCTTTCTTGCACACACACACACACTTTCTCTTTAACCCCCTCTCTTTTTGCTTCTATTTCCCTTTCCATTCCCATATCTCTCCCTTCCTCCCTCTACCGTTTTCCCTCTTCTATATCTCCCCTTTATATCACGTATTCTCTCTCCCCCACCGAACTATCCCATATCCACCTCTCTCTTTATATCCCCCCCTCTCTCTTTATCTCTCTATGTCTATCTCTTATATTATTGTCTCCCTCCCCACCTTCACCTAACTCTATCTCTATTTCCCACCTCCTTCCCCTATCTCCCTTTCCATCCCTATCCTCCTTCTTGTCCCTCTCTCCCCCCTTTTAATGCTCACTGTCTATGTCTTTGTGTCTATATCTCTCTCTCCATGTTCCCGTGTATATCTCCCTTGTGAATTCATATATATCTCTCTCTCCTTTCCACCTCTCCCTCTTTCCTTATCTTTCTCTCTCCAATGCATCTCACCATTTTCAAGGAAATTATTAGGGGTTAATATTCACAAATGTGCTAATTCTCCATGTTTATTCCAAAAAAAGGGGATTTCCCAATTTCTATTTTTTCTAAAATTGATTCAATCGTTTTTATAGGATAGAATGGTATTACCTTAAAAACCACTAATATTTTATAGAGGGTATTGGGTGTGTGATATATTCCTTCGACGGCTAGTCACACGCATGAGGAGGGGTGCGGTCCCCCTTGTTCGTTGTGTTGGGTGCATTAGAGGGTTCATAGGTGGGGTGCAACCCACCTTGTCAAGGGGTTTCAGGTTGTAGTAGGCAACTTGTACAAGGTCTAGGTCAGCACCTTGGGAGAATTTTGTTTTAGACCCTATATTAGTTGGGCATACCTACCTTTGGCTTTCTGCATGAGTTTCACACATGTTTTTGTACATGATGGTTTTCTGCCCATGGTATTTCGTAGATCTGGTCAAGGGAACTATGGTTATGTTCTAATCCAAGGTTAATGGATTAGGGTTTATGAATGCTTCAGCATGTATGTATATGTAGTGTAACATTGAAAAAAATATAATGAAAAATCAACCTGGTAGTCCTGGTTTTGGGATCCGGGGGAAATTCTTTGTGTACATGTTTTATATTCTTTTCATTGTTTATTTTCTATTTTAAGAATTCATCTGTAGGTAATTTATGTATAGGTTTGAAACCTATATTTGGTGTCAGATTTGTTTCGGTTTGAATGTGACACCTTTGCTGCTAAGGGGTTTTGCTTGGGCCTATGGTAGACCCTGTTTAGCGGAATATCTACGTGATCGATTCTTGCGGTAATAGAATATGAAGAGAAATGTAAAGATAGAGATCGAGAATTTAATGGTTATACATTTGAGTTGTATAAGCTCAAGATGGAGGATCTGTTGGTGGATAAATATAAGTGGACAATAGTAGATCCGGGTAGTAAACCAACGACAATGTGAGCAGAAGATTGGGAAAAGTTGGATCAGAACGCAAAGAGAAAAATACGGTTGTGTATCTTAGATTCAATATTGTGAATTATTAGGGGAAGCTACAACAAAGGATTTTTGGGTTAGGTTAGGAACTTTATACCAATCTAAGTCTCTGGTGAACAAATTGTTCCTGCAGAAAAAGCTGTATAACCTAAGGATGAAGGATGAATACTCGGTTCCAGAGCATCTAAATGCCTTTATTATTATGGTAAGTCAGTTGTTATATTTTGATATAAAAGTTTCAAATGAAGATAAGTGAATCAATTTCTTGTGTTCTCTATGAGATTCATGGGATAGTCTGGTTGTTGTAATAGGTAGAAATACAACTACCCTAAAGTTTTATGAAATAGTCTAGTCCTTATTGTCAGGGAAGATAAGATGGAGAAATATGAAGAGACATAATGGAGATGCCTTGTTTGGACAAGGACAATGTCAGAACAAAAACAAAAGTAATTCCTCGAGTGGGAGAGCTAAATCTCCAGAAAAAACTATAAAGGTATGTTGGAAATGCGGAAAGGATGGACACTACAAAAAGGACTATAGATATAAAGCTCCTAAGAAAGGAAAGGAATCTGATGATGCTCCTTTTGCAAAGGATAAAACAACCTTAGATGAAGGTGGGGATGTGTACTTGGCTTCTTCTTCAAGTACAGATGTAGATCATGAGGCATGGTTGATTGACTCAGGTGCATCCTTTCACTTCACTCCCATTGGGAGTGGTTTTGCAAGTATGAGAAATATCATGGTGGTGATGTACTCTTAGGGGATGATAGGAAAGCTAGAATCATTGTATATAGAAAATTCAAGTTGAAGTTGCAAGGTGGAAGGATTAGAACACTTCTGAGTGTTCTGCATATTCGTGTATTACACAAAAATTTTATTTATATAAGCAAGATGGAGGATGCAAGTGTAAAAACAATGTTAAAGAAAGATACCTTCAAGATGCTTTGGGGAGCACTGGTATTGATGTGGGGAGTTCAAATTGTAAATATGTACAAGCTTATTGGTAGTACTTTTATTGATGGGTACAACAGTTCTTTGGTTCCTGAAAGTGGAGTAGAAAATCTAGTGGTCTCTAGACAAAAGACCAAGCTATGACATCAAAGGCTTGGAAATATTGGAGAGAAGGGCCTTTGAATACTTCATGATAATGGTATGGTAGAAGGTATGTCTAATTTCTCTCTGGATTTTGATTTTTGTGAACAATGTGTATATGGGAAGAAAAATTAGATGAGTTTCCCCTCTGGTGCTAAGAGGGTGAAAGGGACATTAGAGCTTGTGGACAGTGATGTGTTTGGACCTGTGTTGGTTCAATCACTAGGTAATTTTATGTATTATGTATCATTTATAAATGACTTCTCAAGGAGTACATAGATATATTTCCTCACAAAGAAATACGAAGTCTTTGACAAGTTTATAGAATTTAAGGATCTGGTGGAAAACTAGACAAAGAATAAGATAAAGGTGTTGAGGATAAATAATGGTGGAGAGTTTTGCAGGAAGGACTTTGAAGAGTTCTGTAGGAAGTGTGTTATAGCATGACATAATACTACTCCATACACACCTCAACAAATTGGATTTGTAGAAAGAATGAGCAAGACGTTGATGGAAAAGGAAAGAAGCGTGCTCATTGTTTCCAACTTAGGAAAGGAATTGTGGGTAGAGGTGATGGAGAATGAATATTACCTAGTTAATAGATTACTTTCATCGGAGTTGGAGGGTAAGTCTCCACATGAGGTATGGATTGCATTGATGGTGTCGGACATGCCAACATTTAGAGGATCTCCCCAATATAAAGTCCCACTAGATCTCACACTATTTGGTGTAGGGGCCCCATTCAGTATGATGGCCCAGTGGCCATTATCTTAAAGATATGCCTTATTTGTTGCTTGTCAACACATGAGAGTGGCATATCTAGTCTTCAAACAATGAGGTTCCTATGCTTGGTGAGTGCTTAATGTAACTTGTGTCTATGTTCTTTCACTACATAGGGAGAGGGTGAGAGTGAGTCTCAAGATGAAAGGGAATAGTCCCAAATTTGTTAGAGACACACAACACATCAGGACATACGCAACTTCCAGCAAAGTAGTCCAAACAGATGGGGAAGTCGCAAACACAAAATGAACAAATAGAATGCACAACACCTATTGGAATAATCTACACGACTATGACAATCGTTATAATAAGTTTACAAGAATGAATTTGTCGAGTGTCTGATGGAATAGTTCTCATGGGCAAGATAGATTTAACTACTGATACAACACATTTCCAATAGTACATGCACTAAAACAACTAAAATAGTTCAACTATATTAATACAGGTTAAAGAAACATGCATTACAAGCATCAGGGAGTAGTCTTATAAATGAATACAATACATGTGTGAAAACGTGTTGACCTATTAAAGGGATTCTTAATGAAGTGAAATTTCCAAGACACATTCATACACCATACATCACTAACCCCAATAGTGAGGCATTAGAGCCACTCCTCAGTCCTCAAAGAAAATTCTACAGACTCTCAAGGCTATGTGGGAGGAGGCAAGGTGAAAAGTCATTCTCATGTGCAAATCAAGGGTATATATAGCCAAGGGTGAACTTGACCCTTGTGACTCTTTGACTTCCCTCATGACTATTTGACTTACATGAATCTTCAACTGACATTACTCTTCAACTTCATATGTGGGTCTCTTGGACTTCCACATTACATTGCATTGATTACAGTAGTATGGCCCACATTAGTGACATGACCAAGACAACTAATGACATGACTCAACATGAGAGTGTTGGTATGTTCATGCTAATGGTTGTGTCCATGTCAAGATACAATGCTACTGAGTGATGAGTGTGCTCTTGGTGTATCAAAGATTCACCTCCGCATGGCAATGTGTGCAAAGTCTTTGATGGTCTTGGTGTTATCTTGATGTTGCATGTGCATGTATCCCCTTTGTTGGTAATTGGCATGCTTCATGTGTTCATCCATTCGTGAACAAGTCTCCTAGCAAGAGATCCTTGTTCATCACGTTCGTCATCATGCCATGTCTCATTAATGTACTTGTATATGAAATCACAAATGATGAGATGTTGTCAAATACATAAATACCCTAGCCTACCATGATCCATCATCTTTCATTTTAGGGTGCAGGTGACCGGGAGAGAGGACAAGGATATGAAAATGTGCAAAGCACAATTTAGGCCAAGATGCAGGGCTTCAAAACATTGTCAAGAAAAACTGTGCCGAGGTCATTAAGAGTTTGGGTTGAGAATTCCAGGACAATAGTGACATTTTGTGGGATCTGGCTCAGCTGGGAGGCACAACTGTATAATTTTTCTAGGGAAGGCAGTGCAGACAAGCAAGGAGCACTAGTAGTGAAGACTCCATAGATTCTCAGGGGAGGTTGGAAGTAGGTTGCAGGAGCTTGCTAGCCAAAATTGTGCAGAACTGGGAGGCAGCCATGCAGGACATGTCTGCAAAACTTCCACGCTAAGAATCATGTTAAGTAGTTGGTGGACAGTCCAAGAAAATTGTGCAATTTTCAGGAGGAGTAGTAAGCCAACTGACAGGGGGACTGGCTAATAGAACTACGTAATTTGAAGAGATAGTGCAGTGAGGAAGCGGGTGCATGTCCCTCTTTTATACACAAATTCTTGAGTCAATGTAGGAAGGCATGCTAATATCTTCTATGCATTTTTTGGGAGGAGTGAAGCCTAGGGTCATTGCCTAGTCAAATTCTTTAGTTAACCAGTGAGAGGCTTGATCGATAGCCTTGCAAGTAGCTCAAATTGAGATAGATTCTTGGGAAAATTTTGGGCTATTTTGGATGATAATTAGCAAGGCCAATTCCAGGATTTCACAATGCAGACTACCTGGGAGGCAGCATCAAGCTCTGTCCAATTCTAGGCAGTAGTACTTGGTCACTAAGGGTTGAAACCACACAATGCAGCTCAGTGGAGGTTTGGTTGATGGAGGAAGGTCACGTCGACATATCTTTGAAAAAATGGTTAAGTGTGTAAGTGAGTGAACTTATGTATACATGACGTTTTGAACACACACTCAACATGACCTGACGACGATACACCTGAAACCACCAAGACAACATAGGCTCAGTGTGACTTGCCAAAGGGCGTGTGTGACAAGTGTGACACTTGAGAGAGATCGTTGAACGACTGTGACGACACTTGTGTGACATTGCATAAAAATTCATGCGTGAGTGATACACATTATTACATAACAAATACAACTTGTACACACAAAGATAGACCTTGAGCATAGCCAAAACAAGATTGTAGACATGTCATTGTGACCAACATGCTAAAAGATGTTTGGTCAATGGTGAAGTAAAGAGGGTGTCAAGACTGGACACGAGCTCATGAGATGAGTGCAATTGTTTGCAAACATTAAGGAAAAAACAAAGGAGGGCTCTGAAATTGGATGCAAGCCAAAATGGGTGTTGGGAACACTACAACACTTGGCGACACACTAGTTGAATATCATCTTGTCTGTTTCGGTTCATTGATAGCATGGGGCCTTGGTCTATTAGGGAGTATTGAATCACTATGCAAGTTACTTCGGTTTCCCCACTTACCCGATGGACATACATGGTTCACCTTTTTCCAACTCAATCAAAGTAAAAAAAAAAAATCAGCTTGATCACAGTCTTTTAAAATCAAGAAGGTTAGTTTGGCTCACGAGTTTAAAATTTCCAGAGTATAAGTTTTCATCTCTGGTATTGCTCCACTACCAGTAGGCTTGGACAGTACCTCAACGAAGTCACGCAGGAACACATGTGTTTCTCCATTTCCACTAAGCCTGACTAGTACCCCGGTGGAGTGGCAGGCTTCAGCTCTCTATGCAGGAAGCCTTTCTCTTCTTTTGCCTTTGTATTTTTTCAAAAAGAGGACTATGCATAGGAACTTATTTATTTTTTGGGTGCAAGGGGGATCCCGAATTATTGAAATCGATAGATATTGTTAATTCAAAGAAGCATATAAGACCTTTGATTTAGGTTTTCTTATTTAGATTTTCACCTTCTCTGTCTCTACTAGTTGGATGAGCTTGATCACATAAACTAGAAGACTAAGTATAGGCATGGATTTTTCCAGTGTGGACACAGGTTCATGGTTGGACCGGATCTTCCCTTATAGGCAGCTCGTATTTTCTGTCAAGACTTCATCAGTTGAAGGTTATAACCAAGCACATAGAAGACTGACACAGAACTGGTCAAGTGCTGTGGTGTCATAAGACTCTTTGGACCTTAGCCACATACTCATTCAAAATAAAGAACTCATTATAGATAAACACTTATTGACAAAACGAAAAATAGCATGATATTAAGAAAACAAGGAAAACCGAAGCAAAAATAGCAAAGCAAAGTTAAAATATGGCAAGTAGTAAACAAGCTATGTACATGGCACAGGGCGCGACCTCAACTTAATGAAAGTAGTGCTTTAAATCTTGGTCGTTGATAGGAAGGTTTTCAATTCTCACATCAAGTGATTGCAGATGGTATGTGTGTGTGCCAATCTTTTCCTAGATGGTGTATGGACCAATCGACATGGATTGGAACTTCGTATGTTTGACTTTGTCTTCATGGGGTTTGTCCCATTTCAAGATGAAGTCACCCACATTGATGTTAGCATTCCCTGTAGACTTCTTACCGAACCATCTCTTAATACGGTTTTGGTGGAGTGTGATTTTTTCTTTTGTTTTCATCCTTTATTCTTGTAACTTGTGAAGTGTATCCATTCTACACTGAACTAGTAGACAAGGCTTTCCTTGGGACTCTTGGGAATATTGCAACACCAGTAAGTAAATGTTTGGCAGAAGGATGGTTTCTTTCCCATAAACAAGGAAGTATGGTGAAATGTTTAGAGATGGTTTGGGTGTTATATAGTCTTGCCATAAAGAATTCTTCAAAGTGGAGTGCGAGTTATGCTGTTCAGAGTAAATGGTCTTCTTGATAATGTGGATAAGGTTTTTATATATAGATTCTGTGAGACCATTTCCCTACAGGTAGTAGTTAGAAGAGTGTTTAAGCATGATACCTTATTGCAATGCAAAATCATAAATATTTAAAGTCAAAAAGTAAGTTTCATTTTCAAAAAATAGTGATACTGAAACACGAAATGGTGAGCTGATGTTTTATTAGAGGAGGATGATGACTTCCTGATCATTCACTTGCTCTACTACAACTGCTTTCGACCACCGTGTGGAGTATTCTGTAGTTGTCAGGGTGTAGCAGTGTTGTTTTGATGAATGTTGGAAGATTTCCATAATGATGTACAGGCCCCACTGTTGAAATGGTTCAGTCATTGCAAAAGGGTGCACTGAGGCTGTTGACCTTATTGTTTTTTCACTACATCACTGACAGACTGAGAACTTACGGGCATCAGAATGTGCATCCTTGATTAATGTGGGCTAGTAGAAACCGACTTGCATGAATTTGTGCATAGTTTTGTTTCCCGCGAAGAGGTCTCCTACTAGTCCGTCATGCAGATCATGCAAGACCTTCTCTAAATCATGTGCCTCCATGAGCCTAAGAAAATTCTGTTACCATGCTTTCTGTAGAGCACTCCATGCACCAAATGATATGGTAAATATTTGAGGCAAAGTGCCCTCTTTTGTCTCATGGATAAGTGAGAGATTATGGTGTCATGCTCAAGGTACCTGTGCACATCTTCGTACCAAGAGTTTCCACATGAAGTGGGTGGTGCTCGCTCTACATCGTACATCTTGATTTCTTGCTCCCAACGAGCAAGCTCTTCTTCTTCCTCTTGTGCATGGACTTCTTCGCTGCAAGTCTGTAGAGACTATGACCCTTGACAGTATGAACTAGCTTGATGTGAAGATCATATTCTTGCAAGCCTGTCATCTAGTTCGCATGTCTTTCAGCCAGCTCTTGTTGTACAGGCAGTCAAATTAAAAAAAAACATATAAAGAGAAACAATCTCCTTTGTCAACATGAATTAAAAAATTATTCAAACAATTTATCATTCCAAATAGAATCATACTATTACGATACTCAATAATGTCAACCCCAACGTGTCCACGATTTGCTGAATCTTTTCTCCTTTGTTGGTAAATAACCCTTCTGTGAGCATTTATAGAATTATTTTTCTGTTGATACCACTCCCTCTAATATTCATTCATTCTCTCACGAGAAGAATGGGAGTGAACTCTTTTACCCACACGCTTGCTCATTTCTTCACTCGACATTTCTACAACCATTTTAAACTCTATTTTCTCACCTTTTTTTCATAACCCAAACAATAGTAAACAAGTCATATTCACAAAAAAATATCCCCCAATAGTTTCAAAAGATAAATATATAAATGAAACAAACCTTTCCTAAAAAGAAGGAAAAAACAACGAGCAAACTATCAAAGAAAATCCAAAAAATAAGCAATATATTTAAAAACTGGAAAAATATAGCAATTTTTCCTTTCCAAACAACTACTGCCAAAAAATGTATTTCGAACAACAACAAATTTGAGATAAAGATTATAGATAATGAAAAATAACATAGAAAGTAATATCTATCTGCGAAAAAAATAAATCATTGTCAACATAAATATGTGCTTAGTGAAACATCACAATTAAAAACACAATGAATACAAATTCAATTTTGAAAATATTAGAAAAAGTATACATTTTGAACAACATGTAATTAAAAACATCTCCATTGCTCAAACACTATATATTGACACCCATGGTTACTCGTGGTATGTCTACAATAGAATCAACATTAGGAAGAAGCGAGAATACATTTCCATTTCCAATCCATTAATTGAAACGATCAATAGTAGGAACATGGAACCCTGATGTTTGCAACATCGAGACACCATAAACAATTTCTTATGTACAAACCCCACTCAACATATCATATAACTTAAATTTCACTTCTATGAAACCAAAAAGAAGCACTCTTTCTTGCACAACAAGAAAAGGAAGGCACCCCAGTCATTTATCGTTTATCTCCACACATATCTCCTCAAGAAATGTCCAACTGAACCCCCATTCACCTTCAAAATATTCAACAATTTGTTCATTTGAAGGTTGGCCAATTTGAAAGTTATCAATTTCTTCCAGTGACCAAACAGACATAGCACCATTGTTCAGAAAACAAAATGGTTGGTTCTTGTAATGCCCTATTGCCATACACTGTATGTCCGAAATAGGCAGAAATGTAAAACCCGAACTATTCCTTTGTAGGTCCATCCAATATATGGTGTATCCATATGTAGGATAATCATCATAATATTTGTCCAAATATGAAGAAAAAAAAACTTTATGAAAGACAACCTCCTTCGACGATAGGACACCACAATAAGGAATTATTGTTCTCTGCCAAACCATGTCATCACTACTAAAAAGTAAAAAACATGGATCCAACTCATAGGACACTTCTTTCAAAACAACCCAAACATGTTTTTGAGGGCTAGATTTTTGTAAAACATATAAGAATCCTTGCTCACCAAGATGAAGAAAAGAAATATTCCTAAACGTTTTTGTAAAAGGGTTACAAGAAAGAAACTTTTAAAACCCAAATAATTAGGAGGTGAACTGAATACAATCATCAATCCAATAGTGCTTTCAATTTCAAATCCATATTCAATAAAAGGGAAAAGCATGGAAGATATTACTCCCTTATCACAAAGGTAAGATCCAATGAAACAATCAGGGCCTTTATGAGTTATTAAAGAAACAAATCCAAACTCTTTGATAGCAGAACGATCACAACCAGCAAGAAACAGTGGATCTTTCGAAAAAAGACACCATTGTTTGCAAACTGTCTTAAATCTCATCAACACGGACAAAGGAAGCCAACGAAAAAAAAGTGCAATAATTTCAAAAGGTAAAAAATCCCAAAAAACTACATCCATGGTTACACAAATAAGTTTACTGAAACTAAAGAAGACGATATAAGTTTTATGGCACAACAAAACAAAAAAGATCTCAACAAAATGCACATAATATTCAACATTGTAACATGTAAGAAACAATGTATAAACATTTTCCAAAAGATGACATATACAAAACCTCGAATGTAGCCATTGTCCTATTGAAACCATAGACATAATTAAAATAATTTTTATGAATAAAATATGTACAACCATGAGGAATATGGTTAAGTATCCAAAATGTCACCAACTTTACTCTACTACATGTTTCATAATTGTTTTCTTGCAATGTGTGCTCTTAAATAAATAACCACACTATAATGTTTTCAATGGAGATTCTATTTTTTTAAATGAAAATACTTTTTGTGTTTCATGATTATTAATATTAAAGAATAATAATTTTTAGTAGTGAACACTTATTAATACTAATAAAATTATTAAATTTTAATATTATAGTTTAGAATGTTGAAAAAAGATTATATACAAATTATTAACCTAAATTACTAACACATTGCACGAATACAAAAATATAAAAAACATTGTATTGGAACAATGAGGTTAACACATTCATATATGGGTGCACACACTAAACAACAATTGGAGGACACATCCATATATGGGTGGACGCACTAAACAACAATTGGAGGACACATCCATATATGGTACATTTTAACAACATCGAAAGTCATTGAAATCATAATAGAATTACAACAATCTTTCCTTTAAATTATTCATAGCTAAAAGAGTTAAAATTATTTATAGTTACAAGAGTTGACAAAAGAAAACAGAAAAAAAATGTTTCTCTTAATTAAATTACTCAGTGAAAATTCTTCGAGTATTTGGATAATAATATGCCCACATTTGATTTCCTAGAAAAATACTATAAATTTGACCTCTCCAACATATGAAACAACAAAAAAATATTCCCTCCATTTAAAATTTCTATATTTAAACTATATTTTATAAATATTATAATAAAACTTCAATATATTTTAACCATTGAATAATATAGTTTTTATTTACATTTTTAGTTTTACGTTTCAATTTATTTTTCTTAACATATTTTATTTTTTTTTATATTTTAAGTTTAAACTAATTTAAACCAAAACCAAAATATAGAAATAAAATGTATTCTTTTGTTTAAAACTAAACTTTATATTAGTTAATAAAAATTAATTATCAAATCTTAGATATATAATAAACCTATTTATTAGTTCGCCATTCAACAGTGATAGAAACAATAGTTTACAAATATACTAAAAAAATTTCAACACCAAATGTTATATATAACAAAACATGTCAATTTATAAATTTAATAAAAATTTAAAAAAATAATTATATATAAAATTCTGAGACAATAAAGATAGTTTATTGAATTTTTAAGTAATAAATAAATTTAATGTTGAATTTTTAAAAATAATTATATTATTTAATGTCGATATTAAAATATTGTACTTGCACTTATAACTCATTGAATGAATGTTTCATCATAAATGAATGTTATATACATATTATATTGTGTTATATATTTTTATATTATTTATATGCAAATAATATGATCATAGTACAATTTGAGAATATTCAAATAGATTTATATGCGGGAAATTTACAGATGGTGTAAAATAATTGCCAGTATCTACTATTTGTGGATCAGTATACATAAACCATGACTTGCAAGCTAAGTCGATCCTTCTGCGATCTATTGTAGATCTTCTAGGAAAGGACAGTAGAATAGATGATGCTCCTTCTTGTATATCAACAAAAGACTTGATCTTTTGCATTGTTGGAAATTTTGGGTTATCAACAACCTAGTTCTGGGAAAATTATGTCTTCCCATTTAATAATGTGATGTTTTAACTTTTGATTTTGGGTATCTGTTAGAAAAAACACAATGGATTTGGATTCTATGCTGGGAGAATGGAGGACTGTAGGATAGAGGGTATTTGTATGTCTGAAACAACCACGAGTTTGAATGGAAATATTGTTTCTCTTTTTCTTCATATCAAACCATGTTGTTTGAACTTTTAGTTGCAAGATATCTTTGATGTGACCATCAAATGTGTATATAGAAAATTTTGGATAGTAATCAAAGTATACGGGTCCATTTGATAATGGAGAAACCTGCATCCCTCCTACCAATGAATCAGAATACTTGTTATGTATCAAATCTATGACTCTGACAAGAACAAAATTATTCAATCCTTTGTGGACTAAGGGGTTGATACCTATCCTTATGCATCCTAGATGCAAATATTTGGTTCCCATTCCTTTAGCTTCAACTTGAATTTTCTTAGTATCAAGAAGAGAAATTCTTTGTACAAAGTCTGATTTCTCTTGTATTTGACTAATACTTTCTTTGATAGATATTCTAGTTACAACTTTAAGATTGAACATAGATAGGTCATCATATACTTCTGATGAGGAGATACTAGGAAAACACCACATAGGTTCATGCTGACCTTCAAAATATTCAAGTTTCACAGAATTTATAATCCTTTTAGATGATGATGAAAACATATCTCTTAATGGGTTTCCTTCAGCTTGTTCTTCAGCTTCAAGCTCTCAGAAAGATATTGATCCTCTAGAATTATCCATTTATAGACTTATAGAATGAGTACTAACAGTAATGAACCAGACATTACTAGATCTGATACCAAATTTGTAGTAGGGGCTTATGTAAGATTGCACTTATTGAGTCTCTTCTCTATGATTAATACACTAAATGTTACATGAACCTCTAGACTTTCACACACTAGCGTGCTTCACACGACCTCTTTCCTTTAATGTGCTGGTGTTCCTCAGACCTTGGCGAACCTTCGGTAAATGTCAAGTGAACCTCTTGTCACACAAATACTACCTCAACAGACAATATAAAATAGGCAAAAAATAGGAAAGTACTAAGATGAAAGTTCAACTCAGAAATGGATGCTCATATTATTTATGAATATTTTTACAAATTCAGAGAGAAATTATGAAGCTCTTTTCCAGAGATAGATTGTTTAGGAATTTATGAGATGTTGCAACTTGTCAAGCAAGAAGCTATTTGACGGCTTCCTAGCCTTTCAAAGACTTTATCTTTCAAACTTGAATTCTTATGAAACACATAGACTCAAAACCTAGGAATCTCACCACTTTACGTTCTCACAAGAGCTCTCACTGTGATGTTTTGGCTTCTCAGATCTGACTCTAAAGAGATGGAAGTAAGAACTTCCTCCTCAGACTCAAAAATTCAACAACCTCACCAAAATCACACCCACACTCTGAATGCCCTAGAATGAGCCTTATTGCTTTCTTATATAGGAAAATGAAGGGACAACATCCAACAGTCAGGTAGATGTATTCAGTACTATCTTTCATCAGTCGAAGAGATGTGGCTCAAAGCTCACCAAAAGTTGGAGAAGTGTTATGAGTCTCGTGACTGAAGAATCTTTGTACTATGTTACACCGTGGAAGAGTTGAACAAATCCCATGGAAGAATTTGTACAGTAAATAACTTTTACATAGTGGATTCTTTTAAACAGAAAATCCCACGAGAAAACTCGTCACGTTCAGTCTTTTGAATAGACATCATCATTACACTATGGAAGTTTTAAGGAGAAGCCCATGACAACCATTGGTCCCCCAAGGGTGTGGCCCTTCGAAATATTATTTGAGAAAATCTACAAGAATCCCAAGCCTTTGTATAAATTCTTCGTACAATCATAGGCTTACTTAAGATGATTTGGTGTGTAATCTTTGTCATGACTAACCATTCATGGTGTCTTTTCATAAAGTAACCAAGAATTTGACTGTCTTGATAACTATTGACATCTCCAACATTTTTACATGGAGAATGCCAACATTCAGTTAAAAGCCACAAGTGTCAGATTCTAACTAAGAGTTATGTTGGAAGAAAGGAGGATCCATAATAGTTTTGTTGAGGCTGAAATCATTCAACCATTGTTGAATCCATTCACATTGTCATTGTCTTTGTGATCTAGGTGGATCTTCAGGAACACACACAAGACGTGGAGGACTCAGAGATGCTCAAAAATAAATCGAAGTCATCGGAATGACTTCAGCCTAGGACCAGATCATGAATCTCATCGTCCTAATCGTAGAGGTGCACATGGTTTGTCAAACCACGCTCATATGCAAAAGATAGAGCTCTTCAAAGTTTGACATGACAAGAGGAAAAGTGGAGCCCATAGGGTTCCACATGGCATCCCAGTCAACACGGGAGACCCACATGGCAGCTCGACCCTTGGCATCTCTCTAGTGTGCTTCATAAGAAAACATGGCATATTTTGGTTATAGCTGAAATTTTTTATATAATTATCCAAATTAACTATATAAGTAAAAATATATATAAACAAATCTAAAAAAAAACGTAATCAAAATATATAACAAATGAAACAAATCATATAATATGGTTATATCATATACCATAACAAACTTTAATATACATATAAATCATTATGGTATATAATCAAAAGGTAATTCCATGTGTTATAAAACAAAATCCAACGTTAAACAAATATGTGGCATTTTTATTTTTGTGGAAAAACCTGTGAACAGTTTTGAAACCAACATTTCAGACTAGCTTAGTGGACTCACTAAGCTAGTCTAAAATGTTGGTTTCAAAACTGTTCACAGGTTTTTCCACAAAAATAAAAATTCTAGCAACCTGTATGGACTCTCTTTAAATACGTGGCATGGTATATATATGGTCATAAAACCATATAAAACAAACAATGAAAACGACGTATACCGTGCATGGGATAAAAACAAGTTAACCGTTTGGAAATACGACATAGTACGGAACCAACGGTGGTTACATATAATGGTTAACCAAAAACCATAATGTATTTTAATAATCACAAACCCGTGGAGCTAGCGCACCGTTGGATATGGCATAAGTTTGGAATAAAGTATAATCGTTGTATGGTTGGGCCATGGGTTAGGACATAACCAATGGGGATACAACGCATGTGGTGGGTGGCCCTTGGGGCACGAGCCCAAACATATAACACATATTGTAGTGTACCATATACGTGCCATCTTCTATGGGATTCGTTGGTATAGGGATGGGTGCGGGCCGCCCAAATGACAGGCCCGCTACCCAACGTTTTCTCTATATATATATAGAGAGAGAGAGAGGTATTGGTTGGGATTTTAAGATATCACATGTTATTTGTGTAAGTGGTTGGATTTTAAAATGGTAAAAGGATATTTGTGGTGGGGTAGGATTTGACCTCTTAACCACCCCACACAATTTATGTTCTCTTACCAACCCATCTAAACAAGTTTCTTGGTAATTCCATCAAGGAAATGATATAAACCCAATCTTTTCCCATAGTAGGGAGGAGGAGGAGGAGGGCATGAATTTTGAGGCAGGAGCTGGCACGCAAATTGAGGCAGTTTAATAATTTTTTAATATAGGAAATATGAATTTTGCAGGAGGGCAAAATTTTCAACTTCTCAGAGCTTGACAGATTTTATATGGATTTTACACCTCTCGTCGCCACGAACATGATGACCCTATCTTTATTTTAATCTAAGGTCTACTTCTTCAAGTGATTTCCAAAATAAACGTGGAACCATGATTTCAACGAAAACGGGGAGCAGAACCATGAGCCATGAAATTTTCCCACGGAGGTAAAATTTCACTTTGTTAGAATATGGTCAAGTTTATACTTGTTTTTCATGGTTTTCCCTAGGGATCCTAATGGTGAAATCATATTTGACATCTGAGCAGTGGAATTTTAGCTCATCCTTGAAACAGAACCTTTGAGGAATCCCAAGGGAATCTAAAAGATTCCTTGTGCTTCGAATTTTCAAATTCTCATAATTCAAATTTCGATAGTCATTTTAGCACTACTCGACGCCACAAATCTGATGGTGTATTCAGATTTTTCTTTCTCTCATTTATTCTTTCAGTCACTTTTATAAGTGCCAGTGCAAATGTTTGTATTCATGTGCGAATAGTCTTCTTCTTGCGATCGATGATGTGAGATCGATTTGTCAGCAAGCTTCAGCACTTTGACAGCCTTTGCTTCAGATGGCCCTTGGTTGTGAGGCATATGATTCGCGATGTTCATGTACTTCTTCTTTCGGTATTATGTTGTACAGATCCATGATTGATTATTAATGCAGGATCTTGTTTATTTCATGTTGTCATGATTCCTTGCTTTATGTTATGCAGAATCTTTCTATGTGATGTACTTTCTATCATAACTCTTTGTGTTATGCTTTGAGATCCCTTGTTATATGTTGTTGGGATACTCTTGTTGTCATCCTGCATGTTTTGCTTTGACATCCCTTATGGGCCATGTTGGCGAGATGTGCACCATGCTTGTTTTGTGTCATATTGGTAGGAGTCTTTTCATTGAGAGTTCTAGCTGTGGAACATCTCTTAGAGCCACTCCTACGTGAGGGCTTCTTCCTTGTATGATTGAGACATCATCTCTATGTACATCATCTTTATTGACAACACATAATGCAGCGGCCTACACCATCTTGACACCGGAGCCCGGAGACATAGTCCTTCCTAGACGAGCTTCGTTATCAATGGCATTTGTTTTCATGTGCTGATGATTGTTATGTTCCTATTCTTTATAGTATGCAGATGGATTCCTTAATGTTCCTTTAAAAGAAATTTTAACACATCACGAAAGTAAAAGGTCTTGGGAAGGTCCTTCTTCACACTCGGACCTGGATCACTTTCTGTGGTCAATCTGGCCTTGAATTTTACTCTTGTGTAGTGAGTTTCATTTTTTAAATCTACATTCATGATGTCCCACCACAACGTTTTGTAGCTTGAAAAGTACTAAATGGTATCTGGGAAGATAATGCCTGGATTACCCTGTAGCCACAGTTCTAGCATGTCATACCATCGTGGCCATCTCGTTTGATTTATGGCAAGATATTTGTTGAAGAGTCTCCTCTGCTTGCTTTCTTCTGTATAGATCATATTGATATCTCTAAAACTTTGGCTTAGGGATTCTTCAGACAAATGTTCGGCCATCATACTCCTCTGATACACCATGTCATGTATCAATTTTCTATATTTGGGGTAGACTATCCTTTTAGGTACTAAGTGTTGAATATCTTAATGAGGTTGCAAGTTTGCATCGAGCACTTTTGTGTTTCTTAGCTGCCATGTTGGTTTCCATTTGGAACAGTATCCTTCCTAGTTCTGCATTTCAGAAATACTTCTCAGAATCTTTGTATCTTGGGAAGGGTCCCATTCTATTAGTATCACCATGGTAGTGTCTTCTGATTTAAATATTCTCTACTTAGGAAGTCAGGAAGACAATTCTTTTCACCTCTGATGTGTTTGACTGCAAAGTTGAAATTTGCAAATAGAGCCTACCACCTTGCGAACTTAGCTTCTCCCACTTTCTTTATAGCTTTACTAAGGAATTTTTTTAGTGCAAAGGCATCTGTTCTTAAGAGAATTTTTTTTTGTATAAGGTGAATATCAAATTTATCAATGCAGTTCCATGCTGCTTTGACCTCTTTTTCTATAGTAGAATAGTTGTTCTCAAGTGGGTTCCAAGTCCCTAAGAAAAACTGAACTATTTGTTCTTTTGCTTCAAAATTCCTCCCCACCCTTCATTGTTGGAATCTGTTTCAACAATTTTGAAATAATCTTCATTAGCGATATGAAGAATAGGAAGAGTTTTTACCTTCATTTTAATTCTTCTAACAGCTTCAGTGTGTGCCCGAAACCAAGATTTTGAATTTTTTTGTAGTCTTTTATTGAGTAATGATCTATATTTGTCGCAATATTTGTACAAGCTTCTTACATAGTTTAAACATCCAAAGAATCTCTGTAATTAAGTTTTATCAGTGATAATATCTAGAAATTTATCAGCAAATTCCCCAGCATATTTTTGCAGAGTGATCTGCCCATCTTTAATTGTATGGCCAAGTAACTTGATACTTGTTTGAAATAATTCAATCTTTTTCTTCCTAAGAACCAATCCATTGGCTTTGACAAGTTGTACAAATTTCTAGATATGTTTAAAGTGATCATGGAAGTTTCTAGAAAATATAAGTATATCATCAATGTATACTAGTAACCAATGAAAATATGGCTTGAAAATATTATACATAACCTTCTGGAATTGGGAGGGGGCATGCTTTAGTCTGAAAGGCATGACGTTCATTCATAGTGTCATGTTGGGACACTAAAAGTTGTCTTAAATTTATCATCTTCATTGATTTCCACCTACCAAAATCCTAATTTCATATCAAATTTAGAAAATACTTTAGCCCCTTCTATTCTTGCTAGAAGATTTCCTTTGTGAGGAATGGGGTAAATATCATCTGAGAGGATAGTATTAAGAGGTTTATAGTTTATAACCAATCTTGGGATCCCTCTTAACTGTTATGAATGTTTATTAACATAAAAGAAATAGTAGTTTCAAGGACTGCTAAATTCTCTGATCAATCTCCTTTTCAGGAGGCTTTCTATCTCTTTTTGACAAATATCTCTATATTCTTTGTTCATAGGAATTTCTCTACTCTTGCAGGGTTTTCCATCATACTCATCTTTGTAGGGAAATTCTACAAAATGTTGTTTTCTATGCCAAAATGCATTTGGTTCTTCAGCACAGTGATCTCAAACTTGAGATCCTTTGTTTAATTATAGGAGTCTGAAGATAATCTCTTATCTTTATTGTGGTCTTTAGCTCCTTGAGCTCTTCAATTTTATTTTTTTCCTTTTCAATTTTCTGCATTGCTTTTACCATGGTAGACAGTCTAGGAGTAGAGACAAAGGGTAACTTGATTGTTTGTAATTTTTCGTCTAAGCTTTGTACAGATATAAAATAACCGGCATTAACACCTTTCAATCTTGCTGACCCATGTGGCTCTACAATTGCTCTAAATACATTCCCCAAGATACAATCAATAGGAATGTCTGCAACAACAAATTTTAATTTGATGCAGTGCTCTTTAAAGCAAATAGAAGCCTGAGGGGCGTCATACAATAGATCTTTGTTTCCTAACCCAATCACGTGTTTAAAGGATTTTACCCAGTACTTTGTAGGTATTATTTTTGAGTTTATAATATTGACATCTGCCCTAGAGACTTTAGGTGCTTTTAGGGAAAACATTTCACCATTTACAAAAATATCTAGCATAACATGATGTTGCTGATACTGGATAGCCTTTACTCTCTATCATCCTTTTTTCCTTCAAATATTTCAATATTTGGGTTGGTGTAGTATTCATCATATGCATCTTCATTTTTCTTCCCTTTTTCTAACTCTTATATGATCCAGACAGAAGGAAGCAACCAGGGGAGAATCTTTAACAAATATCCTGCCATAATTAGACCATATGGCCAAGATGGTACGACATGCCACAAATGTGGCCACATGTTAATCTAAGAATTATCTTTCTGGATACCATTTACAACTTTTTGGACTACAAAACTTTATGGTGGGACATCATGAACGTAGATGGAAAAAAAATAAACTCACTACACAAGAGTAAAATTCGAGGCCACTTGGAGCACATAAAGACAATAACAATGTGAATGGCTTCACCAATGGTGGAGATTTCGGCCTCAACAAAACTATTATGGGTCCTCTTTTCTTCGAGCGTGATTTTCAGCTAGAATATGACACTTGTGGATTTTTAACTGAATGTTGGGATTCTCCATGTAAAACTTTTGGAGATGTCAATAATTATAAAGATAGTCAAATTCTTGGTTACTTTATGAAACGACACCATTAATGGTTATTCATGACTAAGATTAAACACCAAATCATCTTAAGAACGCCTATGGTTCTGTGAATAATTTATATAAAGGCTTGGGATTCTTGTAGATATTCTCAGATAATATTTCCAGGGGCCACACCCTTGGGGGACTAATGGTTCTCGTGGGCTTGTCCTTAAAGCTTCCACAGTGTAATAATGATGTCTAGTCACAAGACTAAATGTGACCAGTTTTCTCGTGGGATATTTTGTTTAAAATCATCCACTATGTAAAAGTTATTTATAGTACAAATTTTTTGGTGGGATTTATTCAAATATTCCATAGTGTAAACTAGTACAAAGATTCTTCACTCATGAGACTCGGAGCACTTCTCCAACTTTCGGTGAGCTTTGAGCCACATCTCTTCGACCGATGAAAGATAGTAGTGAATCTATCTGCCTGACTATCGGATGTTTGTCCCTTCATTTTGCTATATAAGGAAGGAGTAATGCTCATTCTAGGACATTCAAAGTGTCAGTGTGATTTTGGCAATGTTTTTGAATTTTTAACTCCAAGGAGGAAGTTATTGCTTCCATCTCTTTAGAGTCGAATCTAAGAATCCCGTGCATCAGAGTGAGAGCTCTAGTGAGAACCTAAAGTGGCCAAATTCTTAGGTTTTGAGTCTGTGTCTTTCATAAGAATTCAAGTTCGAAAGACAAAGTTTGTGAAAGGCCAAAGAGCCTTTAGATAGCTTCTTACTTGACAAGTCACAACATCTGATAATTGCCTAAACAATCTATCTCTAGAAAAGGGCTTTAGAATTTCTCTCTGAATTTGTAAAAATCTTCATAAACAATATGAGTATCCATTTATGAGTTGAAATTTCATCTGAGTACTTTCCTATTTTCTGCCTATGTTATATTATCTGTTGAGGTAGTATCTATGAGACAAGAGGTTCACTTGAGGTTCACCGAGGTTTGAGGAACATTAGTCCGTTAAAGGTAGGAGGCCGTGTGAAGGACGCTAGTGTGTGAAAGTCCAGATATTCATGTACAATGCATGTAAAGGTTCATGTATTGATCAAAGAGAAGAGACTCAATATGAGAAAGCCTACAGAAGCCTGTGCTACAAATTTGGTATCTGATTTAGTAACGTCTATTTCATTATGGTTAATACACATTTTACAAGTCTATAAATGGACAATTCTAGAAGATTTGTATATTTCAGAGAGCAAGGTTGGGACTGATATCAAAATATTGTAACATAACCATAGACATCAATGGTTCTTGAATCCCCACACATACTTGTTGGTCACAACCTAGCATAGTCCTTATCTTCTTTGTGCAAGTATGGTTGTCGACCAGTTCCCAATTGTGCCTCTCCTTCTTCAATAAGACAGGTTCCTAATAATCCGAGCTTCTTCCTTATTTTATTCAAGTTTTTTTTCATGGTAGGTCGCAACCACCACTATTTATTCTCCCATTGTAAAATAATACCCTATCTAAGGGTATTTAAGTTTACGAGATAGTTTGTACTGAAACAACAATATCGTTTTCATATTTTACATATGTTTTTATTAAATGTTATGCTCAAAATATTTATGCTCAAAATGTTTTCAGTATGTTATATCAAAATGTTATGTTCGAAATATTTTCCATGTGTTTCTATTAAATGTTATGGAACAATACTTTCAAAACCCTAAGGGTTTCGACTTCATTTATTGGTTAATTGAAATAGAGTTGCATGTATTCTTTCGACTTTCTCAGAATTTTTTCATTATTTGTATTTCACAGTTTTTCTTAAAGATGTCGAGAATGCACACAATTTTTATTCTTGCGGTTCTCTATAGTTTAGGAATTTGAAAAATCCCATCAGCACAAAATCACTGAATATATCCGGTCTCTGAAAGTCCTGAGGTCTCATGTTTAACTTGTTTTCAGCCTGAATGTTTTTGAGTTGATTGGTTTAAAAATGTTTTTTTTTTTCAAATATCTAAGCTACAATATTTTGAAAACCCTAAGGGTTTCTGCTTCATTTATTGCTTTGTGGGACTGTGCACTTTAGCAATTTAAAAAAATCCCATAACCACATCCTTAGTGTATGTATGGGGTTTATCAAACTCTTCAACTCTAAGGTTTAACTTGTTTTGGACCTGAATGTTTTCCAACTAAATATTTACAAAATGTTATATTCAATATATTTACGATACATTATTTACAAAACCCTCAGGGTTTCTTCTTCATTTATTTCTTAACTCAAATAGAATTCTATCTATTATTTCTACTATCTCAAATTTTGGTCTTTTTTCTGTTTGACATCTTTGTTAAAGATGTCGACAACTCAATTATTTTTTATGATTCTAGTACCCTGTAGTTTAGCAATTTCAAAAATCCCATAACGACATATTGAATGCTTAACTTTTTTTCAACCTGAATGTTTTCAAGCTCAATGTTTAAATTCAAATATCTATGCTACGATATTTTGTAATCCCTAAGGGTTTCTGCTTCATTTATCACTTTACGACACTGTGCACTTCAGCAATTTCAAAACTCTTATAACCACAACCTCAGTGTATATATGGGGTTTATCAAAGTCTTAAGCTCTAAGGGTTTAGTTATTTTGGACCTGGATGATTTCCAGTTGAATGTTTATAAAAATGTTATATTCGATATATTTACACTAGATTATTTACAAAACCATCAAGGTTTTTGTTTCATTTATCACTTAGCACAAATAGAATTTCATGTATTCTTTCGACAGTCTCATATTTTGGTCATTTTTGTATGTTAGACATCTTGGCTAAAGATGTCAAAAACAAAACTATTTTTTTATCATTATGGTACTGTGTAGTTTAGCAATCTAAAAAATCCCATGACAAAAGCCTAAGACCTCTAAGAGAAATCGAGACTATTTTTCTAGACTGCTCCCTAGCTAGTTGGGCCTGGTAACTAACCCAAGTCTCTATAGATGCTAATGAATTGTTCAAGTGGCTCATGTAGCATATGTCCACACAGGCACAATCATTTGTCATTACAAAAAAAATTAAAAAACAACGCAACTATTTTTTATCATTGTAGTACTGTGTAGTTTACCAATTTCAAAAATCCCATAACGACAACCCTCAACCTCTAAGAGAACCCAAGATTGTTTCTCTAGGTTGATTCTTAGCTAGCCAGGCCTCATAACTAATTAGGGTCTCTACAGACACTAATGAACTGTCCACGCTCTCACATCCTTTTCCATTACAGAAAAAAAGAGAAAAAAAAAATCCTTTCTTATTTCGCATTTCATTTTGCAAAAAAAACACCAGAGGAAGGGAGGCAGACCTATTAAAGGCCATGAGAGAGCGAAAGAAAATCTATACAACTTGTCCCCAACAACAATTCATATCATCCCAAATTGAGCCTAGGAACCCAACAATATTTTCCAACCACCCAGAAATGCTACACATCCAAGTAACAGAAACCAGAAGAAAGGAACATGCACAAAGGTTCAATTCTGAAACATCACCCCACAAATATAATTTTGATCCACCTTGATTTTTTTCATTTACAGTTCCCTTCCTCCACCTCGACTGTGACATCTTCAGATCTTTAAGTTTTTTTACGAACATTTTGTTTATTTGTTTTTACTATTACACTTGAGCGAATAGATAAACAAGTTTATTTTGTGGTGTTATTAATTTTATATTCAATTAAGTCAAGTTATAGGAATATTGATACGGTTTCCATGAAATATCTAAAGAATTACTAATGAACCTCACTAAATCTCTTTTCCCCTAACAATTATTAGTTATCAGTTAAAGAATCAGTTACCCCTTACGAGTCTTGCCCTTAGAAAAGGGAAGAGAGGAGGAGGAAGGGGGGTTGGAAAAACCAGAAAAAAAAAAAAAAAAAAAAAAAAAAAAAAAAAATCCTTGAGTTGAGATAAGGATGTGAGTGGGAATGACCTAGAGGGAGGCTTCCCTGGAGGAAGAAATGCTCAATTTCAGGCTGGACCTCATGTCCTAAGGCCAAAGCAACAACACTGCTATCTTGTAGAAAATTGATTATGGGGAAAAGAGGTGCTCACGGGGAGAAGAATTGGACGTAACTACCAAAGTTCTCATTGGAAGGGTGGAGAGGCTCATTAACAACAATTTAGGCTTATGGTTGTTTGTGTTATGGTTACTTTTGAAGGAATGTGAACCTGTTAATATTATGCAAGAAAATAATAATTTTTATGGTATTTAGTATTGCATGTTTTTTAACTTCACAATCGTTGGACAGAGAATGTAGTAAAGAAGTTAACCTTGAATTTTAGATTGTTCTGAGAATATGAGTATTTGTGAATAGTTAACCTAGGTATACATGTAATATGTTGTTTAGATATTTATATAATACCTTATGCACTGACCAAATGTATAGACATTGTACCTTGCTACATGAACAGAATAGTCATGTTACCTGAATCAAGAATCTGGGCAAGAATAGACTCTACACCCAATGTTTATGTTATAGTATTTTCGTATTAAACTAGCCAAAAATTTAACCATATATGAAAGAAAACAGATGATTTATTGCAGTAAAAAAATATTTCTGTCAAACATGAGATAAAGAATTTACCACTGATAAAGGTTTGAAATAACCCGGACTAGAAATTTAAGCTTACATTAAAGATTAATGCTATTAGGTGAACCAGTCAAATATATTAATGATAAACTCAAAGTATGGTCACCTATATTATAAAATCAGTCCAGCCGTTAACAATAACCATGAGAATGGAGTGCATGTAGAAATAAATTCATCAATAATCCAATTATATATATTTGGGATAGCTAGGAAAGAACTTCCAATTGTTAATAGAAATTTAAGGCCAGATTAGCAACTATTATTCCATTATGAGAAAAGAATTAAACAGTGCAATGGCTATAACCTAGGTACAAAAAGTAAATAAGAAAGCTTATGTTTGAATACAACATAACACTATTAACATTCATGTAACCCCTCAGATTTGTTCTCGTGGCAGTCCTAGGAGGATCGCCAAGGAATGACATTCTGAAGGACGAGAAACCATGGATAAGGAAAAATGGTATTCCATTAACATAAACATTAGCTATTAATAGAATGATTAGGAAACAACTTAGTCCGTAGACCAATCATCATATAGGAAGAAATATTGTTCATCGGATTACTGTTGATATGTTTATATTCAATAACTGTTACAACAAGAACCATATACAATTCAAAATTTATGCCAAAATTCCCATTGGTAAGTTGCTCACAGAGCTGTGATGAGAAGGAATAGCCTATTCCAAAGTTTGAGTTAAATACAACAAGGGTTGTTAACCTGAAATGAAAAAACATACAAAGGAAGAAACCCTCATACATCTCTTAAACTATTCCTGCAAAATTTGCCAACAAAAGGAAAGCCTTCATACCTGTGCTTTTTGTGATGGGGAAACCCGGGTCTTCTAAAGGTCAGGCACACCCATCCTCCAGTAGATCAAAACCCTACATCAAACCCAGAAGTAAGACTTACAATAGGAATTTAAAGAAAACACATTTGAATAATCCAGAAAATATCAGCAATAGAAACATTGACCACTTATCAACATACCTGGGGAAGGGCAGGTGTAACAATGGTTCTCAGTGGCATAAGCTTCAAGTACCACTGTAGATGCAATGCCTACAAAAAAGATGGGTTAATGTTAATACCCTTAACCATGAATCATATGTAAACTCGTTGCTGTAGAGACTGAATTTAACAACAAAAGAAAATACTTGATGTAATCCATGTTAATATGTTACCTGAAGAAAGCGAATTACCTTGAAACGACAACGTGTAGCTCATAGGCGAACCAGTTTGTAAGTTGGAACTCTTGGAAAGACGTCCATGGAATGTTGCAGATGAGGAAGAGATGGATTGAGGGAGGTTACCATTGAAGTGATTAGGATATTCCCAAGTTACAGATCCAGGAGCCACACCAAGAAGAATGAGTTCTGAATAGAGACAAGGTGCCAAATCATAAGGGTAGACCCTCGAGATCCGACAAACCATCGAGCTCAACGTCTTGATCAAACGGTAGTGCCTGCAACAGATGGCATGTGATGAGGATGAGACTTGGCAGTGGGTGGAAATCCAACCATGGACCGACTGGATAAGGCCAAGGAGTGTCAATGCAATGCTATGTGTAATCTGATTTAATAACCAAAACTTAACTTCTATGTACAATTTTGTCAACAATTTAATTAAACAGGTATTATAAACTTTAATGAGTACCATCGTAATCTATGGCAGTAGTATTTTTTGTACTTCCGTAAATATGCTTGCACTTTAATATGTTTCAATACTGATGTTCAAATAAAGTTAATCCTAGGATCATGGTAAGTAAATTGTTTTTTTGGTTACGATGCTTTATAATGTTTTTTTTTTTTACAATAGGTGTTACAATTGGTATCAAAGCCTCGGGTTACTACTTTTTGGCCTGAATGAAAGATCTTAGAAATAACAAACTAGTTATGATGCACAGAGGAGCAGTAGACGCAACAGGGGACAAGGAATGAGATCTGTAAGTATGGGTACAGCTGGGAGAAGCAACTGCCAACATCAGTGTTGTTTTGTTAGAAGCAATGCAACAATTACGAGCAAAAATGTAGGGTCTATGTTCTAATAATGAAATATTGTGTTTCGAACAAGAAAATATTATGAAAAGTTTGTTAGATAGACAAAATCAGAGGTACCTAGATCCCAGTTAAGGAGAAGAGAACATGACAGAATATCACAGACAATTAGAGGAACGATTAGAGTAAAAAAGGGGACAAACCAGAAACGTGGAAGAATCAAATAAAATTCCAATAAAAAGGGATTAAAATGACAGAAGATGAGACTTCAAGGGGACTTCAAAAAGATCAAGCCACCGATCTATAACGGTGTGGCTGAAGAAGCAACAGAAACCTGGTTAATTAATATGAATAAATATTGCCAGATATATGAATATGATGAAAACTTGAGGGCAAGGTTAGAAATTTATCAGTTACAAGGTAAGGCCATCTTGTGGTGGGAAGAAATCAAAACAGTGAAAGAAATAAATGAACAGGAGGTCAGCTGGGAACAATTTCAAAGGAATTTCAAGGATAGATATTTGACTAAATGATTTTATGACGATAGAGAAAAATAATTTCATGACTTCAAACTAGGACAACAGACCATGGATGAATTTATAACCAAGTTCACCTCCTTATTAAGATATGTTTCATATATATGTGAAGAAAAAGCTAAAGTTTAGCACTTTATCAGTAGTTTACCCACCTTCATGAAAGAGAAACTAGAATTTGATAATCCAAAAATGATGGATGAAGCAGTCCAAAAGGCTTGGATCTTCTACCGGCAAATGAAACAGAAAGGAGAAGTAAATAAAAGTTGGCCTAGAAAGAAGAGGCATATTTTTTTTTTAAATAATAAGAATCTGAAGAATGCAAGTACTAGATATTCATAGCGAAAGGGACCGAATGGGTCTGTTAACTAAAACCAGCAGAGGTACAAACCACAAAAATCAAATGAAGAAAAATGAAGCATCTAGTAAGCTAGGAAATAGTAAGATTCCCAAACCTCCCCTGCAGTATATCCATAATTGTTCCAGGAATCGATGGATGAATGAACACCGGGGATGTTCTTCTATTAAAGGGGGGGAAGATGTGACATATTCAAATCTTTAAGTTATTTTACAAACATTTGATTGTTTGCTTTTACCATTACATTTGAGTGAACAGATAAACAAGTTGATTTTGTCGTGTTATTAATCTTAAATTTAATTAAGTCAAGTTATAGGAATATTAATACGGTTTCCATGAAATATCTAAAGAATTATTGATGAACCTCAATAACTCTATTTTCACCCAACAATTATCAGTTATCAGTTAAAGAAGTAGTTACCCATTACCTGTCTTTCCCTTAGAAAAGGGAAGGGAGGAAGAGGAAGGGGGGGTTGGAAAAACCAGAAAAATAATTTCTTAAGTTGAGCTAAGGATATGAGTGGGAATGACCTAGAGAGAGACTTCCCTGGAGGAAGAGATGCTCAATTGCAGGTTAGACCTAGAGTCCTGAGGCCAAAGCAATAGAACTTCTATCTTGTAGAAAACTGATTGGTGGGAAAAGAGGAGCTTGGGGGGAGAACGATTGGACGTAATTGCCAAATTTCTCATTGGAAGGGTGGAGAGGTTCATTGACAATAATTTAGACTTTCAATGGCATATAAGTACAAATGGTTGTGTGTGTTATGGTTACTTTTGAAGGAATGCGAACTTGCTAATAGTATGCAAGTATATAATAAATTTTATGGTATTTGGGATTGCATGTTCTCTAACTTCACAATAGTTGGAAAGAGAATGTAGTGAATAAGTTAATCTTGAATTTCAGATTGTTATGATAATACGAGTATTTGTGAATAGCTAACCTAGGAATATAGGTAATATGTTGTTTAGAGGTTAATATAATACCTTATGTACTGACCAAATGTATAGACATTATACCTTTCTACCTGAATAGAATAGTCATGTTACCCGAATCAAGAATTTGGGCAAGAACGGACTGTACACCCAATGTTTATGTTATAGTCTTTTCATATTAAACTAGAATGTAATCATATATGAAATCAAATAGATGAGATATTGCAGTAAAGAATGATTTCTGTCAAACAGGAGATAGAGAATTTACCACTGATAAATGTTTGGAATAACTTGGATTAGAAATTTAAGCTTACATCAAAGGTTAATGCTATAAAATGAACCATTCAAATATATTAATGATAAACTCAAAGTATGGTCACCTATATTATGAAATCAATCCATCAGTTACCAATAACCATGAGAACGGAATGCGTGGAGAAATAAATTATTCAATAATCAAAATGTGTATATCTGGGATAGCTGGGAAAGAACTCCCAATTGATAATAGAAATTTAAGGCCATATTATCAACTATAATTCCATTATGAGAAAAGAATTAAAGAGTGCAATGGCTATAACCTAGGTACAGAAACTAAATAAGAAAGCTTTTGTTTAAAGACAACAAAACACAATTAACGTTCATGTAATCCCTTAGATTTGTTTCGGTAGCGGTCCTGGGGGGAGGACACCAAGGAAAGACATTTTGAAGGATGAGCAACCATGGATAAGGAAAAATGGTATTCCATTAAAAATTAGCTATTAATAGAATGATTAGGAAATAGCTTAGTCCGCACACCAATCATCATATAGGAAGAAGGACTTCTCAGCAGATTACTGTTGATATATTTATATTCGAAAATCGTTACAGGAAGAACCAAATACAAGTTAGAATTTGTGCCAAAATTCCCATTGGGAAGTTTCTCATGGAGTTGTGACGAGAAGCAACAACGTATTCCAAAGTTCAAGTTAAATACAACAAGGGTTGTCAACCCGAAATGAAAACACCTTCAAAGGAAGAAACCTTGATACATTTGTTAAACTATTCCAACAAAATTTGCCAACAGAATGAAAGCCTTCATACCCGTGTGTTTTGTGATGGGGAAACCCGGGCCTTCTAAAGGTTGGGCACCCGTGCTCATCCTCCAGTAGTTAAAAACCCTACATCAAACCTTGAAGTAAGACATACAATAGGAATTTAAAGAAAACACCGTTGAATAATCTAGACAATATCAGCAAGAGAAACCTTGACCACTTATCAACATACCTGGGGAAGGGTAGGTGTAGCAGTGGTCCTCAGCAGCATAAGCTCCGGGTAGCACTGTAGACGCAATGCCTGTAGAAAAGATGGGTTAATGTTAATATACTTAACCATGAATCATATGTAAACTTGTTGGTGTAGTAACTGAAATTAACCAGAAAAGAAAACATTCGACGTAATCCATGCTAATATGTTACTTGAAGAAAGTGAATTAACTTGAAACGACAGCGTGTAGCTCATAGGTGAAATAGTCAGTAAGTTGGAACTCCTGGCAGGCCCTCCACGATGCGTTACAGATGAGGAAGAGATTGATTGAGGGAGGTTATCACCAAAGTGATCAAAATTTTTCCAGTTACAGCTCCAGGAGCCACACCAAGTAGAATGACTTCAAAACATAGACAAGGTGCCAAATCATAAGGGTAGACCCTCACGATCTGGCAAAGCATCAAGCTCAACGCCTCCATCAAACTGTAGTCCCAAAAACATATGGTGTTGAAATGTAATTCCAACTGCGACATTTATTGCAGCTGTTTTCCAAAACCACCAGTCCATTCCCCGCACTGCCTTTTGTCAAAAGTTGTTTTTCCCCGGGAGGCTCCGATCACATCCAACTGCCCACGCGTGTCCACAGTATGGTTTCAAAACCACTGTTTTCCTAGGAGGTAAATTTCATCAAGGAAGGGCCTCCCAATATCATCCTCAACCGTCCAATTAAATCAATGGACCTGCACCATCTGAACTTGCGTAAAGTGAATGTATTGGTTGACCGCCAGGTTTGTCAACAAAACGACTAGAAATTTAATTTTCACCATACCAAAGTAATAAATGGATTTATTATGTTCATAGATTTTTGGTAAAGTCCTTAAGTTTATTTCTTTTTGTACACGACATGTAATATTATATGTTTTTTTTATTTAGTTGTTTGTTAAGAAAAAAAACATGTAATGTTTTTATTATTGCATATGAAGTGCAATGCATGTGAGGTAGCGCGTGAGAGAATATACACACAACAGTGTGAGGTAAGTTTTTTTTGGTTGTTCAATGTAATGTAATGAAAGTGGAAGCGCAACAACACGATAAGAAAAAGGAAAGAACACACAGAGTGCGAATGACTGTATGAAGTTGTTTTTGGTTGAAATGTATGTAACAACAGTGCATATGTAAAGAAATTTTACACAACAGGAAATGTAAAATCTTACACACGCAGCAGTGTAATTTTGTGCGAGAAGAAACATAGTATTTTTTTTATGGAAGTTCTTGGGGAATCCTTTTGAGAGAGAGGAAGAAATATGTAACAGGCAGTTTATTAATGGATAGAAAGTTTTTATGTGTGTTGTTGAAACTCTGTTCTCTAGAGAATTTTTTTTTTGGCTTCCCTGTGTTAAGATCCTGTGCAAAATAGAGTATCATTCTCTGTTCAATAATTGTTTGAAATTACCAGAAATTTCAAACATGGTATCAGAGCTTGTCCAAGCTCTTTGAAGGTGTCAAAGAAGCTGAAGGAGGATTTATTGCTGCAGCAGCTTCTCCAGCAGAGTGAAGACTCAGTCAAGAAATATTCAGAGATATTTCAAAAACATTCAAAGGTATTTCTCAAGTTTTTTTTGTGTTGCTGAACATAGTCAGTGATTTTCTGATGCAGGTGCATGCCACTCAGACAGAAAAAAGAAAGCTGGCAGTTTCTATGTTTTCTAGTTTAAAAATAGGATAAAAAGAAAACATGTTATTTTTTTTAAAGTAGGATAAGATGGAGACTAAAACATGCTATCTTTTCATGAGATAGCCAAATTGTAAAAAAACCTTAAATTACCTTGTAAAAGGCTGTAAAAGGTTTCTTTTGTAAGAGGCAAAATTATCTATATGAATAAGAAAAGGACTTGGCCGCCAAGCTGGTTAGAGGAGGCGAGCTCAAGATTTTGAACAAAGAACTCTCTTTCATTTTAGGATAATAGAATTAATAGAATCCGCCAGCTCCATGATTTAAAGGAGGATTTTAAATTGAAGTGTATGATGTTCTGTGCATTGTGCTATTAAGGTTGGGACTGTGTATTTTTCAGGCGATTAGAGACAGAATATATGTGTGAATAGTAATAGTTTTAACCTCATACAAATTCACTGTGTATTGTTTGTATGACAGCGCATATTTAATTGATTTGCTTTGGACATATTCTGTGATAGCTGCATGATTCCATTGTAAATTTATGGTTGTGCGTATAACCTGCTTGCTGTGTGTATTAGTCATAGTTCTCATGATTGTGTATTAAGCGTGGAACGATTCTGCTCTTTTATACCTTACCGTATGCAAGAATTGTATCAACTGTCAACACATACTGTGTGGTTCGTGAAGCACTCTTGTTTTCTTTAATCAGTTGTGCGCATGTCCACATATCGATATGGATTATACAATCGTAGGTGGATTATAAGTATCCCATTACAATTGTTGTGCGCGTGGATTATAAGTCTCCACTATAATTACTGTGCGCATAATTATATGTTGCCCATGGATTATATATCTACATGTATATTGTAAATTCCCTCTATAATGGGCTGTGCGTGGTAAGATAATTATTGCAGGGAAGTTTCATATGCTTCTCATACATAGTTGTGCGTGGAATTACCTAATGAATTCAATCTGGCTTAATTTGAGAGACTTATGAACTTTCACAAGGGAATGAAATTATTAGTTTAATGACTGATGATCTGAGGAAAAATCCAAGGGAGAGAGAGATGGATATTGAAGATATTTCAATCAAATTGGAGAGATTGTCATTAGAGCCAGCTTCTGGTCCATTAGTTTTAAATACACAGTCAAGTATTTGACGTATAGTTAAGAGTGCAAGAATGGTTGGCTCCAGCACCACCATCAACACCAACACTAGCATGGGTATTTGTAATACTCAACTCCCACAATTTAATGGGAAAAACTATGACTATTGGGCAATAACCATGACAGCCGTGTTTGCCTCACAAGATTTATGGGAATTCGTTGAGGATAGTTTTGAAGAACCAGCAGATGAAAATGAGTTTAATAATTTAACTTCGGTAGAGAAAGAACGGTAGAAGAGCTATAAGAAGAAGGATTTCTAAAGCCCTCCTCTTCTTATATCAAGCAGTGCATGAGAGTGTGTTTCCACGGATAGCAGCAGCCAAGACATCCAAAAAAGCATGGCAAAATCTCAAGATAGCCTATTAAGGCATGGAGAAAGTGAAGACAACAAAACTACAGTTGCTGAGGAGAGATTTTGAGAACCTATGCATGAAGGAGTCAAACAATATTGACTCATTCTTCACACAGGTGATTGGTCTGGTCACACAGATAAGGTCTCATGGAGAGATTCTTGAATAAAGGAGGATTGTGGAGAAACTATTGAGAGTCCTACCTCAAAGTTCGATGTGATTGTCACCACCATAGAAGAGACAAAGGATCTCACAAACTTCTCAGGTGATGAGCTACATGCATCACTGATAACACATGAACAAAGATTGAGTAGAAATGAAAACTCATCTCTAGAGCAAGACTTTAAGACCCAGATGTCCTTTGGAAGAGGCAGAAGCCAAAATAGAGGTGGAAGGAATAGTCCAGAAAACACTCAACGAAGAGGTAGCAATCCAAATTAGAACCAAGGCCAAGGCAAAAATCAACCAAGTGGACAACATCATGCTCAAGGACAAAGGTATGATAAATCTAATGTCCAATGTTATTATTGTAAAAAATATGGGCATTATGCAAATGAATGTACGAAGAAGCAACATGATATGAATGATAGATCTAGTACAAATTTCACTAGAGAAAATAACATCCAAGATAATTTGTTGTTAGCTTGTAATATGGCTGAAACAAAGAGTGATGATATATGGTTTCTAGACTCTGGTTGCAGTAACCATATCAGAGGAAACATAGCCTATTTTCTAAGTTAGATGAGAATGTGAAGTCAGAAGTCACACTTGGGACTGATAGTAAAGTTTCTGTTATGGGAAAAGGAGAAGTAAATATCCTAACAAAGAAAGGTGAAAAGAAAATTGTGGCAGATGTCTATTATGTTCCTGGAATGAAATATAACCTCTTGAGTATTGGACAACTTGTTCAAAAGGGTTACAATGTTTTCTTTGAGAATGATGTATGCACCATCATGCATAGAAAACCTAGCAAACAATGTATTGCTGAGGTGAAGATGATAAGGAACAGGATGTTCCCTCTCAGGATAAAAGTAGATTTAAAAGATGGAGTTGAAATAGCAACAGTTACACAAGAGGCTTTCCAAAGCGAACCAAAGGATGTAAATTGGTTGTGGCACTTGAGATTTGGACATCTCAACTTTGGAGATCTGAACTTGTTTCATAGAAAAGGAATGGTGAGAGGATTACCATTGATAGAGAAACCGAACAGCTTTTGTGAATGTTGTATCTTGGGGAAACAACACAGAGAAATTTTTCCATGAGGGAAAAGCATAAGAGAAAAAGCACCCTTACAGATTGTCCATTCAGAATTATGTGGACTGATGCAAACTCCATCACTAGCAGGCAGCCAATATTTTCTAACATTCATTGATAATTTTACAAGAAAAACTTGGGTTTATTTCATGAAGAACAAAAGTGAAGTGTTTGAAAAAAATCGCAATTTCAAAGCACTTGTAGAAAACCAAAGTGGGCTACATATCAAAGTTCTAATAATTGATAGAGGAGGTGAGTATATCTCCAAAGAATTTCTACGTTTTCGTAGAGAAAATGGAATTCACAAACAATTTACGACAAGGTACACTACACAACAAAATGGAGTTGATGAAAAGAAGAATAGAACAATCATGGATATGGCGAGGAGTATGTTGAAGGAAAAGCATTTGCCAAATGATTATTGGGCTGAAGTTGTACATTGTGCAGCGTACATTTTGAATAGGTGTCCTACAAAAGCAGTCATGAACAGAGTGCTAGAAGAAGCATGGAGTGGAAGAAAGCAAGGAGTCACCCACATGAAAGTTTTTGGATGTGTGGTTTATGCACACATTCCAGATCAGCTAAGGAAGAAGTTGGACAACAAATGGGAGAAATGTATTTTCATTGGATACAGTGAGGAATCCAAAGCTTACAGGTTGTATAACCCATCCACCAAGAAGTTTTTTGTGAGTAGAGATGTTAAGTTCATTGAAGAGGAAGCTTGGGATGGAAGCATAGAAAAAACAGTGAATGTTAAAAAATGTTTGTCTCATGATGAAGATAATGAGGAGATGGCCGAAATACATCCCCAAATAGCAGCTCCAACACAAGAGTAGCAAGAGACACCCTTGAGGAGAAATGAAAGTGCTTCTCCAAGCACATCACAAGGAGAAAATTCAAGTGCATCTTCAAGCACTTGTACACCAAATGAAAAAGGTAATAAGTTCAGAAATTTAAGTGATATTTATGATGAAGGTATGAATTCCTTGTTTGCTTTATATTGTCATGTTGATGATCCTGTTCATTTCTAAGATGCAATTAAGGATAGGAAATGGATAGAAGCTATGGATGAGGAGATCACTGGCATAGAAAGAAGCAAGACATGGGATCTAGTTGAACTACCAAAAGGAAAGGAATTAATTGGAGTTAAATGGGTTTACAAGACCAAGAGTACTGCTGAAGGCAAAATAGAAAGACACAAGGCAAGACTTGTTGTCAAAGGATATAAGCAGCAATATGGGAGAGACTATGAGGAAGCTTTCGCACCGGTTGCTAGAATGGAAACCGTGAGAGCAGTGCTGTCCATAGCAGCACAAAACAAGTGGAAAGTTTACCAAATGGATGTGAAGTCAACATTCCTAAATGGAGTGTTAATGGAAGAGGTATACATTGAACAACCTCCAACTATGAAAAGAAAGGCCAAGAGCACAAAGTGTGCAGATTGAATAAAGCTCTTAATGGGCTGAAGCAAGCACCAAGAGCGTGGTACAATAGGATAGATTCCTATCTACTGGAAAATGGATTTGAAAAATGTGAGGGAGAACCCACCCTCTACATCAAAGAAAATGATGGTAAAAATCTAATTGTTGTGTTATATGTTAATAATGTTATTTTCACAGGTAATGATGATTATCTTATTGAAAATTTCAAAACAGCCATGAAATGAGAATTTGAAATGACTGATATGGGTTTGCTAAGATAATTCTTAGGAATAGAAGTAGAACAAAATGGAAATGGGATTTTTATCTCACAAGCGAAATATGTTAATCAAGTGCTGGAAAGATTTAATATGCAGGAGTGCAAGGCAGTAATCACTCCCATGGTGATGGGATTAAAATTCAGCAAGGAGGACAACAACAAGAATTTTGATCCTAGTTTGTAAAAAAGCATAGTTGGCAGCCTTATGTATTTGACTGCAACTAAGCCGGATATAATGCATGCTGCTAGTTTAATTTCCAGATTCATGGAGAAGCCAAAAAAAGCACATTGGCAGGAAACAAAAAGGATTCTGAGGTATGTTAAAGGTACAAAAAGGTTTGGCATTTTATGTACTACTTCAGAATGTTTAGATTTAATTGGATACACTGATAGTGATTGGGTTGGAAGTGTAGATGATCAGAAAAGCACATCAGGTTATGTTTTTCACATGGGTTCAGGATATATTTCATGGGCTTCTAAAAAACAGCCTATTGTAGCATTGTCTATAGCAGAGGCAGAATATGTGGTAGCTACAGCAGTAGCATGTCAGGGAATTTGGATGAGAAGGATATTAAGAAGTTTATGCCAAGAGCAAACAAAAGGAACTATGGTTTTTTGTGACAATAGCTCAGCTATTGCATTATCCAAGAATTTTGTGTTTCATAAGAGAACGAAACACATTGACACAAAGTTTCACTACATCAGGGAATTGGTGAACAATGGAAAAACTGTCTTAAAACATTACAGGACTGAGGAGCAGGTTGCAGACATTTTGACCAAGCCATTGGGGCAAAAAAGTTTTAATTTTTGAGAAAATGTCTCGGTATGAGTGATAACCGAGCAGTTGAAATTAAAGGGGAGTGTTGAAAGGTAATTCCAACTGCGGCATTTATTGCAGCGGTCTTTTGCGAAACCACCAGTCCATTCACCACATCGCCTTTTGCCAAAGGTTGTTTTTCACCGGGAGGCTCCTATCACATCCAACTGCCGACGCGTGTCCAAAGTACGGTTTCAAAACCACTCATTTCCCGGCAGTTAAAGTTTAGCAAGGAAGGGCCTCCCGATATTGTCATCAACCGTCTGATTAAAACCTGCACCATGTGAACTTGCGTGAAGTGAATGTTTTGGTTGACCACCATGTTTGTCAGCAAAAGGACGAGAAATTATTTTTCAGCATACGGAAGTAATAAATGAATTTATTATGGTGGTAGATTTTTGGTAAAGTCCTTAAGTTTATTTTTTTTGTACACGGCATGTAGTATTATATGTTTTTTTGTATAGTTTTCTTAAAAAAAAAAACATGTAATGTTTTTATTATTGCATATGAAGTGCAATGTATGTGACCCAACGCTTCAGAGAATATACACATAGCAGTGTGAGGTAAGTTTTTTCTTGTTGTTCAATGTAATGTAATGAAAGTGGAGGCACAGCAGTGCGATAAGAAAAAAGGAAGAACACACAAAGTGCGAATGACTGTATGAAAGTTTTTTTGGTTGAAATGTATGTAACAACAGGGCATATGTAAAGAAATTTTACACAGCAGTAAATGTAAAATTTTACACACACCACAGTGTAATTTTGTGCAAGAAGAAACAGAATATTTTTTTTGTGGAAGTTCTTGGTGAACCCCTCTGAGAGAGGGGAAAAAATATGTAAGAGGCAATTTATTAATGAATAGAAAGTTTTTATTTTTTTTGTGGAAGTTCTTGGTGAACCCCTCTAAGAGAGGGGAAAAATTATGTAAGAGGCAGTTTATTAATGAATAGAAAGTTTTTATGTGTGTTGCTGAAACTCTCTTCTCTCGATAATTTTTTTTTTTTTTTGCTTCCCTGTGTTAAGATCTTGTGCAAATTTCAATAACTGTTTGAAATTACCAGAAATTTCCAAGAGATAACACCCAATGAAGATGAAAACTGGCAGCTCGCGGCCATCCAACCATGGACCTACCGAATAAGGCCAAAGAGTGTTAATGAAATGCTGTGTGTAATCTGATATAATAACCATAACTTAATTTCTATGTACAACCCTAACAACAATTTAATTAAATGCGCATTATAAACTTTAATGAGTACCATCGTGGTAGTAGTATTTGTTGTACTTCAGTAAATATGCTTGCACTTTAATCCTTTTCAATACTGATGTCCAGTTAAAGTTAATCCTACCGTTATGGTAAGTAAAATAAAATTTGGTCAGGATGCTTCATAATTTTTTTTTTTATAATAGGTGTTACAACGAGCGAAATGAAGTGATCTTCCAACAAACCAGTAGTGATGCCTTCGTGCCATTATCACTTCCTTTTCTGCGTTTTCCAAAGGAAATTAACAGATGCTCGATGCCCCCGTGCCTGGGTAGTGAACACTTTCTTCTGAATCATGTGAATAACACTGCCATATCACATAAGTATATTTATATATGTTTTTGCTCAGCCTTTTTTGTATATGGTAAATATGTAAACAATGACAGAACTTGCTTCCTCACATTAGTTGACACTCTTGGATACTTACACTTCCTGATATATATATTATGTCATAGAGTCTTCCTGCTATATATATTATGTCACGTATTATGTCATAGAGTGTTGTAAATTGTAGGAGGAATATGGAGCTAGATATACATACATGCTAAATATAGATAGGATTCTCGAACATTGTGGTTACCATAACTCAATTTTATGAGTTATGTATTGTTTTATATAATGCAAAACTGACGTTTTTTTGCTCAGAAGAAAAAAACAAATGTTTCAATTTACAGTTTAATTTTTCAATTTCAAATTCAATTTCCAAAATAATTTCAATATTCAATATTTCATATTTCATATTAGACATATAAATATCTCTATTTTGATTTCAATTTTTCTAATTTTAAATATTTAGTTTTTCTTTTCATTTCAACTTTTCTAATCTTCAATATTTAGTTTAAAATGTCTTTAAAGCATTTTTTCAAACATTTCTTATATTTATAATACGCTCTAATTTTGTTATTGTATCCGCTTACTTTTTCATTCTCTTTCTTTTATATATATATATATATATATAATTTATTTAAAATTCCACATACTATAATTTAATTATCTTTATTTTCGTTTCACTTTTTCCCATTTCAAATGTTAAGTTTTACTTTTGAAATAAATTTTTCATATTCTTTATTGCTATTCTCTTTATTAAATACTTTTATATTTTCTATATTCTAAAAAAACATAACATTTCATTTTTTAAATACTTTTATATTTTCTATATTCTAAAAAAACATAACATTTCATTTTTTAAATGTCACATTTATTCTAAAATTTTCAATATATGAAATCTAAATTTTTTCAATATTATAAATTTCAAATCAATTTTTAATATTTTTTTAATTATTAAACTACAACTATTATTTTTTTCCAATATTTATATTTTATAGAATATATTTTCAATATTTCTAATATTCATAAATTTATTATTCTATTTGCTTTTTTATATATATATTTTCATATTTCTCAAAAAAAACATTTTTTTTAAAGGTCATTTATGAAATCGATATTTTTTCAATATTATACCTTTAAACTCTTTTTTAATATTTTTTTAATTATTAAACTTTCAAATATATTTTTTTGGAATATTTATATTTTATAGAATATTTTTTAATATTCATAAATTTTATTATTCTATTTGTTTATTTTTTTTAAAGTTTATTATTATTATTAAAGTCACAGCCAAGCTAGACACCAAATTTGTGTACTAGACCTCCTTGTTTGTGGGACCCACTTTGGTGCAACGATTTGACTCCCAAGTCTACTAAGGCATACATACTCTACCCCCTTTAGTTTTGAACCTCTTCTTAAAAGGAAAAAGATGCTCTTAACCATTAAACCAATTCATATATATAGATTTAAACATACATCTTTTGTTTTTTATAATTGTATTTCTCTATTTTCTATTCACTATTTATAAATAAATAAAATTCTAAATGTTCAAAATATTATAGTTATAATGCTTTTATCTGCAATGTTTTACTATGTTTAATGCTATAATAATATATTTGTAATGTTTAATGTTTTAATAATGTTTCATTTATGTTTTATCTTTTATTAATACTTAATGTTTTAATGATATTTTATTAATCTTTTATTAATAAATTAATATTTTAATAATGTTTATTATGGGTCCACATGTTTTATTAATTAATATTTTATTAACATTAAATGTTTTAATAATATTTTATCTTTTATGTTTTATCAAAGTTTACATAATAATCTCTAATCGTTAGCGTTTAGTGTTTTATTATTTCGGCTGCTGATCTTGTTTGTTGCAAAGCTTCAGCGTCCCCACTCTAGCCGTCGATTGCGCACTCATATGAAGCACATTCGCTAAAAGCTTCAGCCTCCCCAGTTGCCTAGCCGCCGACTGGGCACTCATGCGAAGCATATGTGCTAAGGGCTTAATCGCGGTCGTCACTATTTAAAAAATTCATGTTGGAAATATAAGTCAACGACGGTATGAATTTACGCATAAGTTGTCTGAATTATTTCCTTGAAATCATTGTAAAATCATAGAAACTGTCGGCTTTTTTTTCTGTCTGAGTGGCATACACCTGTATCATACTCAAAAGAAGCTAGCAGTAGCTCAACCCAGCATGCACCCACAGGAGGTGATGCAAGAGGAAGAGGGAGTTTTTCTAGAGGTAGAGGAGGCAGAGGAGGAGGTAGAGAAATAAGAGAAATAAGATGTTACAGATGCAATAAGCTGGGACATAGAGCTTTTGAATGCACTGAGAATGCAGAAATAAAGCAGAGGAATGCAATTGTGGCTCGACCTGAGGAAGAGGTACCGGTGGTAGCAGTAACAGAAGAAGTGAATACACCAGAAAGAGGAGAGTCTATGGTACTTAATAAAGTTTTACTTAAGCCAGCAAAGGAGATGGTTGAACCGTCACAAAGGAAGGCTTTATTCACGACAGTGTGTAAAGTCCAAGGAAAATGTTGCCAGATGATCATTGATAGTATCAGCACTGATAATTTGGTTTCTACAGATGTAGTGGAGAAATTGAAGTTGAGGACAGTAAAGCATCCAATACATTATAAAGTGTCATGGCTGAAAAAGGGACATCAACTGCTGGTAAGTGAACAGTGTGAAGTGGAATTTCAAGTGGGCAAGTACAGAGATAAAATTGTTCGTGATGTGATGCCTATGGACGTGTGTCACATATTGCTTGGAAGACCTTGGCAATATGACAGAGCAACCATGCATGATGGGAAGAGAACCACCTACAAGTTTGGAAAGGATGGTGTCAATCATACATTGTTGCCTCTGCAAGAAGAAGATGGACTGGGACAGAAGACTGATCCAAAAACTCTGTTATTTGGAGGAAAGGAATACTTGGAGAAGATAGTGAATGTAAAGTTGAGATGGGAAGAACTCAGAGCAGCTGAGTTGGAAGAGGACGTTTCCATTGGTGAAGTAGAGGAGAAGATCATTGATGATCCCTTGAGTTATTGGGTAAATTCAGCTCAGCTGGATAATGTGAACTCTTGTGTTTGTATAGCTGACAATTGTGATGTGATTACAGGTGTTGAGGAGGATGTGCCATCTTGTGAAACTGTTACAGCACAAGAGGAAGTTCTTATGGATGTTGAAGAAGAGAATGAGTCTGAAGCACATATAAGGAAAGTAACAGGTAATAATTTATGTATGAATGCAGGTGATGATGATATGCTTCACCGATGCTACAGTTAAATTGCATTGTTAGAATACTGGTTGAAGAATCCATAGTGTGACAGGGAGATTGCAGAAGAAAGAGTCCAGTGCAGTGAACAAGAGGGAAAAGTTGCAAATGAAATTACAGGTGACAAGCAAAGGAATGATGCAGAGGGACAGGAAGATTGGGAGGCAGCAACATCCATAGTGACAACTAGAGCAACATGTGAAGCGACATATATGGTGGCAGCTGAGACAACACTAGCAGCAACAGAAGAGGCACTGATGCCTTATATTTTTTATTCTAACAATTTTTTTGTGAGTACAGGTCTTATTGAAGATGCTCGGAAAAATCTGCTAGACAAAGAAATTGAAATGATGAGGCAGATGATGATGAAGGAATCCTGGAAGAGACCAACAACAGTGAAACAAAGGAGAAGCAGCAAAAGGAAGACAACAGAAGATTGTGAGAGTGCAGCTAGTGGAGCAAAGCAGCATAAAGTGTGGACACCTAGAGAAGAACAACAGACAGAAGCAGCTGCAAATGGAAAATTGCAACACAAGATATGGGATCGAGGCATACACAGATCTGAACACATGATCAGGAGATCATGATTAATTTTAAGGCTGGGTGTATGATGCAGGAGCATCAAGACCATCCTCATTTGTAAATATGGCATAAAGAGGGGGTGTGATAATTTTAAATATTGTGTTGTTTTAGGAAGTGAATTTATGTAAATATTCTTTTTCTAAATAAAAGGATATGAGAGAATAGAATTGGGATAGAATTTCTATGTTTTCCAGTTAAAATTAGGATAATAATGGAGAAAAACTTCAAGCTTTAAATCATTGTGTAAAAAGTGAAAAAGCTTTCTTTTTCTAGGAGATAAGGTCTGATCTATTCCTTATGTATGTATCCACTATTATTATAAATAAGAAGGTAGCTAAGCTCTTAGGGAGAGAGAGGAGCGTGCCAAAATTATTACGATTACATTTTTCCTCTCAGCATTTTCATGAATGATTGATTCCTTGTTAAACTGGATGCTTGTATTTTATAATTTAATTCATTGTGTGTTGAAAGGCTTGGGTTCGTTTATTTTCATTGTGAAAATGTATTGATGCGCCACTCTAATTTCATTGTTATATAATCAGAAGGGTAGACGGGTGAGAGTGTGAGTAGTGAAGGAGTTCTATTTGGGATCCTCTGTTAATTGCTTCTCTGTGCTTTCATGGCAGTGCTTTTATCAAACGAGCAGAACCACTTGTGACATTGCTTTTGACAATTATTAATCAATCCAAACATTCGATTTGTAATTTATGAAATGTTCGGCTATAATTTATATATCAGGACTTACTTGATAAGAGTTTTGTATTAGTTGAAATCAGAAGAATTACCAGCGGATATATACCTTCTCTTAAAGGGAACATCAGTTGGCACAAGTTTTCTTAAAAGAACAGGGGTAAGGAGCCAATATCGATCAGGGGTCAAGGTCCACAACATAGCATTTAATCCACTGTTATATTCAAATCAAATGCATGAGATGAGCTATCGGGTAGTATGGACTGCAGAGGTACTTGAGCTGTACATTTCATCTGACTGAAAATCCTTATTCACCTGTTAGTTTAGTAGGTTGTCGTCCAAATTAGTTGCTCTGCATGTCGTCGCTTACACATCTAAATCGTAGACCAGACTATTGTTGGTCACGATGGAATTCAAAACGATGCAGTTGTGAGTTGTGAGATGGATGCAAGAGCATCAAGCACATCTTCATTTGTAAATATGGAATAAAAAGGGGGGTGTGATAGTTTTAAATATTTTGTTATTTTTAATAAAATAGGGAGTGAAGTTATGTAAATATTTTTCTTTCTAAATAAAAGGATATGAGAGAATAGTTAGGAAAAAGAATTAGGATAGAATTTCTATGTTTTTTTCAGTTAAAAATCTGGATAAAAAAATAAGGAATAAAGCTGCAAGCGTTAAATCATTATGTAAAAGGGAAAAAGCCTGTTTTTTTCTAGGACATAAGGTCTGAGAAGACCTATTCCTTATGTATGTATCCATTATTATTATAAATAAGAAGGTAGCTAAGCTCTCAGCAGAGAGAGGGGAGCAAGTGCAAAGTATGATTTTAAACCTCTCCAGTGTTTTGGTGTAATGGGTTTTCTGATATTATGCACGTATCCAATAATTAATTCGTTGTGTTTCGAATCATTGAATGGTCATTTTTATATTTTGTGAAGCCTCTGTGTGTTCCATTTTAAAAGCATTTACTCAACAACACCGACGGACCTCTACTGTCATAAAGTTCGAGCGACCATTCTGGCCAACGACATGTCTACTCTCCCTGATCACCAACACCCCCACATTTATAACTACCAAGAATAAGTATGCCTAAGGCACACCTACTTCTTCCATGGTATCTAACACATCAATTCTACATGATTCCTCGGCTTTTTGCTTTGCAACCGGTACGGTCCATTCGATTTTTCCTTGAACGATATCTTTCTGGTTTGATGCTCAGGCAGTGTTGGTGATGTCATACGTCTGGTTCGCTGTGCCAAACGTTGCAGGCCGAGATGGATAAATTGTCCATTATAGGTGGTCTCTGATAGCTGGTCGTTTTCCTGGGCAAAGGAATAACGATATTGCTAGTCTTGAGGCTGTGGCAGAAGGGTTACATGAGGAAGTTTGGTTGAGTGGGGCAGTTATATGTGGAGATATGATTGGTTGAGTGGAACAGTTATATGTGGAGGTTTTATTCGCATAAGTGAAGTTAAGTATGAGAGCGGCTCTAGGCTCAATTTCTTTGTCTTTAGTTGGAAAAAAAACGGATAACGATATGATTGGTCCTCTTCAAAGAAATATTATCAGCGTGGAAGTCGATCCCCTTCGGCATCATCCATTTTAATAGGGTTGTGGCCATCATCATTTAAATCCATGGAATATCAATTTTGCATGAGATCTGCCAGTAGACAGCGGCGGATGAGATTCCCGACCTAAACCTAATCCTGAACTAGAGCTGACAATATCAACGCGGCTGGGAAGGAGGATGTAGTTAAATCCCATCAAGCCCAAGCACTCTTGCATCCGTGAAAATCCCAAGGGGAGAAGACCAAGGTTTGCTTGGATGGGATGGAAAGAGAAGAAATGAAGGGATCAGGTGATCATCGGTATAGTAAATCATAGATCGAGCTTCCTCTAGTATTTTGGAGCAGAAATTGCAATTGGGTTCATTCGCAATCGATTCTCAGAATTTTGTTGCAGAAATGCAGTTGCCGAAGTAATTGTAAAAGTTGAATAGCAAACAAAAGATTGAGACGAGAGCTGATGGATGAGTGGATTTGCCAAGAAGGGGATTTATCAACAAGTGATTGAATTGTATCCTTGATATGATGTGTGAATTTGATTGCCTATGAATGAGGTTTTTGATTTGGTGAAAAGCTAAGATGCATGGTTATGAGCAGAGTGTTTAGAAGATCCTGGGCTTGCAGGGTTGGCCCTGCATCAGGTGGTATCAGAGCTAGAATGCTCACCTGAAGATGTTTGTTTTTTTTTTAGAACTGAAGTATGATGAATTATTTTTAAATCTCATATGCAAACTACACATGTGAACAGGATTGCTGCAGTGGAAAGAAGACAAGATCAGGCAAGATCTTAAAGGTGAGATTATTTTTCTGATTTGAAATTTGTAAATGAAGCTTATGGTTGCAGAGAAGGTGGCAGTGAACCTGGCATTCAGCTGAACGCTGAATAAGGAGGACAATTGCAGTGTCCTGGAGAAGAAGAAGGTGAGTTGAAGAGATAGCCTAGAGAGAGTAGAGGAGTGCTCAAGAGGTTCTAGAGGCAGTGAACCAAGTACTTACTAAAAGACCAGATCCGGAGGGAAGGATTGGTGAGGTAAGTTGCAACAAGAGAGATTGTTGTTGCAGAGGCTAGTACAACTCATGGTGAGTGAGAAACTCATGAGGAAGTAGTTTGCCAGAGGCAGAGGAAGAGATTCAGAGAAATTCCATCGAGATGAGATGACTACAGGAGTTCGAGAAAGAAAGATTGCAGAAATAAAGGCACAGTTGCAAGTACTGGAAGAATGGCTGCAAGAGCAGGAAAATCAGAAAGGAAAATGGATCTTTCCACTAAAAGGAAAGAGAGTGATATGGCGACAATTGCAGAGGAGGTTGAGACAAATTCTGATTTCCTTGTTGGAAAAGGGAATTATAGTTCTTGTGCCAGAGATGAAATTTGAAGATTCCACATCCAGATGTATTAAAAGGAAAGTGTTGAAGAAAGAAGTCAGGACTAAAAATTCTTGTAGTTTTAAAACTGATGAGTTGTGTATGTTCGCAGGTGTAGAGGAAAAGGAGATTATTGATGATTTCTTGAGTTATTGGGTAGATCCAGATCAGCTGGATAATGTGAACTCGTGTGTTTGTATAGCTGAAAATTGTGATGTGATTACAGGTGTTGAGGAGGATGTGCCATCTTGTGAAACTGTTACAGCACATGAGGAAGTTCTTGTAGATGCAGAAGAAGTGAATCAGTCTGAAGCACAGATAAAGGAAGTAATAGTTGATACTGAAAGTTTATGTATGAATGTAGGTGGTGATGATATGCTTCAGCGATGTTACAGAGAAATTGCATTGTTAGAATATTTGTTGGAGAATCCACAGTATGACAGGGAGATTGCAGAAGAAAGAGTTCAGTACAGTGAGCAAGGGGGAAAAGTTGCAGATGAAATTACAGGTGACAAGCAAAGGAATGTTACAGAGGGACAGGAATATTGGGAGGCCGCAACATCATAGTGACAACTGAGACAACATTGATAGCAGCAGAAGAGGCACTGATGCCTTATATTTTTTATTCTAAAAATTGGTTTGTGAGTACAGGTCTAATTGAAGATGCAGGAGAAAATCTGTTAGGCAGAGAAATTGAAATGATGAGGCGGATAATGATGAAGGAATCTCGGAAGAGACCATCAGCAATGAGACAAAGGAGAAGTAGCAAAAGGAAAACAGCAGAAGATTGCGAGAGTGCAGCTAGTGGAGCAAGGCAACATAAAGTGTGGAGACATGGAGAAGAACAACATATAGAAGTAGCGGCAAATGGGAAGTTGCAACACAAGATATGGGATCCAGGCATACACAGATCCAAACACATGATCAGGAGATCATGATTAATTTTAAGGTTGGGTGAATGATGCAGGAGCATCAAGCACATCTTCATTTGTAAATATGGAATAAAAAGGGGGGTGTGATAATTTTAAATATTTTGTTATTTTTAATAAAATAGGGAGTGAAGTTATGTAAATATTCTTCTTTCTAAATAAAAGGATATGAGAAAATAGTTAGAAAAAGAATTAGGATAAAATTTCTATGTTTTTTTCAGTTAAAAATCTAGATAAAAAAATAGGGAATAAAGCTGCAAGCGTTAAATCATTATGTAAAAAGGAAAAAGCCTGTTTTTTTCTAGGAGATAAGGCCTGAGAAGACCTATTCCTTATGTATGTATCCATTATTATTATAAATAAGAAGGTAGCTAATCTCTCAGCAGAGAGAGGGGAGCGAGTGCAAAGTATGATTTTAAACCTCTCCAGTGTTTTGGTGTAATGGGTTTTCTGATATTATGAACGTATCCAATAATTAATTCGTTGTGTATTGAATCATTGAATGGTCATTTTTAAATTTTGTGAAGCCTCCGTGTGTTCCATTTCAAAAGAATTTACTCAACAACACCGACAGACCTCTATTGTCATAAAGTTCAAGCGACCATTCTGGCCAATGACATGTCTACTCTCCCTGATCACCAACACCCCCACATTTATAACTACCATGAATAAGTATGCCCAAGGCCCACCTACTTCTTCCATGGTATCTAACACATCAATTATACGTGATTCCTCGTCTTTTTTCTCTGCAACCGGTACGGTCCATTCAATTTTTCCTTCAATGATGTTCTTTGTGGTTTGATGCTCAGGCAGTGCTGGTGATGTCATACGTCTAGTTCGTTGTGCCAAAAGTTGCAGGCCGAGATGGATAAATTGTCCGTTATAGGTGGTCTCTGATAGCTGGTCGTTTGCCAGGGCAAAGGAATAACGATATTTCTAGTCTTGAGTCTGTGGCAGAAGGGTTACATGAGGAAGTTTGGTTGAGTGGGACAGTTATATGTGGAGATCTGATTAGTTGACTGGAACATTTATATGTGGAGGTTTGATTCGCATAAGTGAAGTTAACTCTGAGAGCGACTCTAGGCTCAATTTCTTCGTCTTTAGTTGGAAAAAAAATGGATAACGATATGACTGGTCCAATTCAGAGAAAGCTTATCAGCGTGGAAGTCGATCCCCTTTGGCATCGTCCATTTCAATAGGATTCTGGCCATCATCATTTACATCAACGGAACATCAAGTTTGCATGAGATGTGCCAGTAGACAGCGGCGGATGAGTTTCCCGACCTAAACCTAATCCTGAACTGGAGCTGACAATAACAACGCGGCTGGGAAGGACGATGTAGTTAAATCCCATCAAGCCTAAGCACTCTTGCATCTGTGAAAATCCCAAGGGGAGAATACCAAGGTTTGCTTGGATGGGATGGAAAGAGAAGAAATGAAGGGATCGGGTGATCATTGGTATAGTAAATCATAGATCGAGCTTCCTCTAGTATTTTGGAGCAGAAATTGCAATTGGGTTCATTTGCAATCGATTCTCAGAATTTTGCTGGAGAAATGCAGTTGCCGAAGTAATTGTAAAAGTTGAATAGCAAACAGAAGATTGAGAGGAGAGCTGATGGATGAGTGGATTTGCCAAGAAGGGGATTTATCAACAAGTGATTGAATTGTATCCTTGATATGATGTGTGAATTTGATTGCTTATGAATGAGGTTTTTGATTTGGTGAAAAGCTAGGATGCATGCTTATGAGCAGAGTGTTTAAAAGATCCTGGGCTTGCAGGGTTGGCCCTGCATCAGGTGGTATCAGAGCTAGAATGCTGACCTGAAGATGTTTGTTTTTTTTTTTAGAACTGAAGTATGATGAATTATTTTTAAATCTCATATGCAAACTACCCATGTGAACAGGATTGCTGCAGTGGAAAGAAGACAAGATCAGGCAAGATCTTAAAGGTGAGATTATTTTTCTGATTTGAAATTTGTAAATGAAGCTTATGGTTGCAGAGAAGGTGGTAGTGAACCTGGCATTCAGCTGAACGCTGAATAAGGAGGACAATTGCAGTGTCCTGGAGAAGAAGAAGGTGAGTTGAAGAGATAGCCTAGAGAGAGTAGAGGAGTGCTCAAGAGGTTCTAGAGGTAGTGAACCAAGTACTTACCAAAAGACCAGATCCGGAGGGAAGGATTGGTGAGGTAAGTTGCAACAAGAGAGATTGTTGTTGCAGAGGCTAGTACAACTCATGGTGAGTGAGAAACTCATGAGGAAGCAGTTTGCCAGAGGCAGAGGAAGAGATTCCGAGAAATTCCATCGAGATGAGATGACTGCAGGAGTTCGAGAAAGAAAGATTGCAGAAATAAAGGCACAGTTGCAGGTACTGGAAGAATGGCTACAAGAGCAGGAAAATCAGAAAGGAAAATGGATCTTTCCACTGAAAGGAAAGAGCGTGATATGGCGACAATTGCAGAGGAGGTTGAGACAAATTCTGATTTCCTTGTTGGAAAAGGGAATTATAGTTCTTGTGCCAGAGATGAAATTTGAAGATTCCACATCCAGATGTATTAAAAGGAAAGTGTTGAAGAAAGAAGTCAGGACTAAAAAGTCTTGTAGTTTTAAAACTGATGAGTTGTGTATGTTTGCAGGTGTAGAGGAAAAGGAGATTATTGATGATTTCTTGAGTTATTGGGTAGATCCAGATTAGCTGGATAATGTGAACTCTTGTGTTTGTATAGCTGACAATTGTGATGTGATTACAGGTGTTGAGGAGGATGTGCCATCTTGCGAAACTGTTACAGCACAAGAGGAAGTTCTTGTAGATGCAGAAGAAGTGAATTAGTCTGAAGCACAGATAAAGGAAGTAATAGTTGATACTGAAAGTTTATGTATGAATGTAGGTGATGATGATATGCTTCAGCGATGTTACAGAGAAATTGCATTGTTAGAATATTTGTTGGAGAATCCACAGTATGACAGGGAGATTGCAGAAGAAAGAGTTCAGTACAGTGGACAAGAGGGAAAAGTTGCAGATGAAATTACAGGTGACAAGCAAAGGAATGTTACAGAGGGACAGGAATATTGGGAGGCCGCAACATCATAGTGATAACTGAGACAACATTGATAGCAGCAGAAGAGGCACTGATGCCTTATATTTTTTATTCTAAAAATTGGTTTGTGAGTGCAGGTCTTATTGAAGATGCAGGAGAAAATCTGTTAGACAGAGAAATTGAAATGATGAGGCGGATAATGATGAAGGAATCTCGGAAGAGACCATCAGCAATGAGACAAAAGAGAAGCAGCAAAAGGAAAACAGCAGAAGATTGCGAGAGTGCAGCTAGTGGAGCAAGGCAACATAAAGTGTGGAGACATGGAGAAGAACAACAGATAGAAGTAGCGGCAAATGGGAAGTTGCAACACAAGATATGGGATCCAGGCATACACAGATCCAAACACATGATCAGGAGGTCATGATTAATTTTAAGGTTGGGTGTATGATGCAGGAGCATCAAGCACATCTTCATTTGTAAATATTGAATAAAAAGGGGGGTGTGATAATTTTAAATATTTTTTTATTTTTAATAAAATAGGGAGTGAAGTTATGTAAATATTCTTCTTTCTAAATAAAAGGATATGAAAAAATAGTTAGAAAAAGAATTTGGATAAAATTTCTATGTTTTTTTCAATTAAAAATCTAGATAAAAAAATAGGGAATAAAGCTACAAGCGTTAAATCATTATGTAAAAAGGAAAAAGCCTGTTTTTTTCTAGGAGATAAGGTCTGAGAAGACCTATTCCTTATGTATGTATCCATTATTATTATAAATAAGAAGGTAGCTAATCTCTCAGCAAAGAGAGGGGAGCGAGTGCAAAGTATGATTTTAAACCTCTCCAGTGTTTTGGTGTAATGGGTTTTCTGATATTATGAACGTATCCAATAATTAATTCGTTGTGTATCGAATCATTGAATGGTCATTTTTAAATTTTGTGAGGCCTCCGTGTGTTCCATTTCAAAAGAATTTACTCAACAACACCGACAGACCTCTACTGTCATAAAGTTCGAGCGACCATTCTGGCCAATGACATGTCTACTCTCCCTGATCACCGACACCCCCACATTTATAACTACCATGAATAAGTATGCCCAAGGCCCACCTACTTCTTCCATGGTATCTAACACATCAATTCTACGTGATTCCTCGGCTTTTTTCTCTGAAACCGGTACGGTCCAATCGATTTTTCCTTCAATGATGTCCTTTGTGGTTTGATGCTCAGGCAGTGCTGGTGATGTCATACGTCTGGTTCGTTGTGCCAAAAGTTGTAGGCCGAGATGGATAAATTGTCCATTATAGGTGGTCTCTGATAGTTGGTCGTTTGCCAGGGCAAAGGAATAGCGATATTTCTAGTCTTGAGTCTGTGGCAGAAGGGTTACATGAGGAAGTTTGGTTGAGTGGGACAGTTATATGTGGAGATCTGATTGGTTGACTGGAATAGTTATATGTGGAGGTTTGATTCGCATAAGTGAAGTTAACTTTGAGAGCGACTCTAGGCTCAATTTCTTCGTCTTCAGTTGGAAAAAAATGGATAACGATATGACTGGTCCAATTCAGAGAAAGTTTATCAGCGTGGAAGTCGATCCCCTTTGGCATCGTCCATTTCAATAGGATTGTGGCCATCATCATTTACATCCACGGAATATCAAGTTTGCATGAGATGCGCCAGCAGACAGCGGCGGATTAGTTTCCTGACCTAAACCTAATCCTGAACTGGAGCTGACAATAACAACGTGGCTGGGAAGGAGGATGTATTTAAATCCCATCAAGCCTAAGCACTCTTGCATCCATGAAAATCCCAAGGGGAGAAGACCAAGGTTTGCTTGGACGGGATGGAAAGAGAAGAAATGAAGGGATCGGGTGATCATTGGTATAGTAAATCATATATCGAGCTTCCTCTAGTATTTTGGAGCAGAAATTGCAATTGGGTTCATTTGCAATCGATTCTCAGAATTTTGCTGGAGAAACGCAGTTGCCGAAGTAATTGTAAAAGTTGAATAGGAAATAGAAGATTGAGAGGAGAGCTGATGGATGAGTGGATTTGCCAAGAAGGGGATTTCTCAACAAGTGATTGAATTGTATCCTTGATATGATGTGTGAATTTGATTGCCTATGAATGAGGTTTTTGATTTGGTAAAAAGCTAGGATGCGTGCTTATGAGCAGAGTGTTTAAAAGATTCTGGGCTTGCAGGGTTGGCCCTGATGAATGCTGCTCTGATACCACCTGATGCAGGGTAGGCCTGGAAAACCAGGATCTTCAAACACTCTATTTCACCCAGCAGAAAATACTATCACCACTGCTCCTTATGCAAGAATGCTCTCGGTTTCACTTGTTGAACGTGGCAGCTTGCAAATCTTTAACGGATCTACTGGATTCTCTATTTATAAGACCTCCATATCGTTGCACTCATGGACATTGGCGGCCCACATAACACTAACTCCAAATCGATGGAAATATGATTCAATCAGAATCAGAGGTCTGATTTTTCTGACATTGCTTCAACGATTCCAAGATTTCTAGTAAAACCCCTTATAAGACTAAATCCCCTTGTATTTTCCAGCGGGTTCAATAATTAAACTCAAATTTATGAACAAAATGAAAATGTATTGACAGAGGGAACAATTTGATTCTTTTGAAGTTTACCAACTGTAAAGAATTGCCGGAAATAGGTAATTCATACACAAGCACAAGCTAAAATAATTCTTGCAATCTAATGGCTCTTGAATGAGGATCATTCTTCTAAACTGGCTTTTTATCATTGACATCCATATTTAAAATATCATCGAATGGATATTGAATGCACAACGTTCTCTCCACCCACACCATGTTGTATTCAACAAAGTAAATGATTAATAACTGCTCAACCAGCAGACATCCCTCTCACGCAAGCAATTGGTTAAACCTGTAGCGCTCCACTTCTTTAACTGTAGTTCGAACAATGCGTATATAAACTACACATATATTTTGTATTGGATCTCAAGCTTCGAACCCAATCATTGGAGAATCCATTGCGCTCATCATGTCAATTACGCCACTAGTTAATATACTCATACATAGGTTCATATATCTCATATACAAACAGTATACCATTATCCCTAATCAGTTACGCCCAAGAAATTGAACTTCAATTCAAATAAAACAGAGAATAACCACGCATGCAAGAGTTGATGATTCTTTTAATCTGGAAATCGTGCCCATGCTTTGCCAGGGTAATTAACACATGGTTATATACATATTACATATCAGTTGTGCCATTATATATTACCTCCACAGCTTCCTTTAATTAACATCACCATGCTTCTGCGCCAAACAGAATTTTCCCATTTTATTGTAACGAAATAATATTAGAATGCCAGCAGCATAACTATGAAGAGAAAATGATCAGAATTGTTCCAATACATAGTTAAAATCGTACATGCATAGTATCATAAACCCCATTGCACTAAAATGCCAGAGAGTTTTTAAAATTATACTTTGGACTCGCTCCCCTCTCTCTGAGTGTTAAATTATATTTATTCAAATCTTATCTAAATAGAAACCTTGGGAGAAAGTTAACCTAAGAATAAGCAACTCTTATAACTTTTGCCACTCATTTATTTATTCTTGATTTGAGGCACAATATGTAGACTGATTATAAGTATTCTGCATTTTAGTCTTAGTTTCCTTATTCATATGATCATGGTGGCAGCTCCTGATGCGAGCCGCAACCCGCAAATCCCAGAACCTTTAAACTTTGTCTATGCATATAACCATGCATTGCAATACACAGTAAATCCAGCATATTATCCCTGATAAATGTTAAAAGCTCTCAAAGTTCCAGAAAATACATATGCACACAAATCACTGAAATAATTAATTAAGAAATAAATTATTTACAAGACAAATCATGGCCTATTCATGGCCTTTTCTTCTTCATACTCACTCATTCTCTCTCACTCTCTGATTTTTTCAATGCCTTTGAGGCTACATAATTTATAAAACTTAGCATGATCTAGAATCACTCAACTAAAAGTTCTAAGACTCTACATGCAATGCATACATATGGCAAAAAGCATCTCGTCAGCTTTATTTCATCTTTTTTTTTTTCTGTTCTAAAATGGAAAAGCTTTCCTTATCACTTAATGGTCCACATCCATTCCTTTTATGCCTAAAATCTCTCCTAGTTTTATTTATTTATTTTGAGAATATTTAATTAAAAGCCTAAATATTAAAGTGACTTGGAATTTAGGAAGCTAATTCCGCAATTGCATGACCCCTATGTCTATTATTTACAATAATTTCCCTTTGGGCTGAATGCTCCCGCATCAGACTCCCAAGGTAGAAAAATTTCATGATACCCTGATCACGTGTTCAGATCTATGTTTGCCTGGATCCCATATCTTGTGTTGCAACTTTCCATTTCTCATTACTTCTGTCTATTTTTCTTCTCCAGGTCTCCACAGTTTATGTTGCCTTGCTCCACTAGCTACACTCTTACAATCTTCTATTGTCTTCCTTTTGTTGCTTTCCTTTTGTTTCACTACTGCTAGTTTCTTCTGGGATTCCTTCATCATCATCTGCCTCATCATTTCAATTTCTTTGTCTAGCAGATTTTTTCCAGCATCTTCATTTAGACCTGTACTCACAAAACAATTGTTAGAATAAAAATCATAAGGCATCAGTGCCTCTTCTGCAGCTATCAATGTTGTCTCAGCTGCCACCATAAATGTCGCCCCACATGTTGCTCTGGTTGTCACTATGGATGTTGCTGCCTCCCAAACTTCCTGTCCCTCTGCAACATTCCTTTGCTTGTCACCTGCAATTTCATCTACAACTTTTTCCTCTGGTTTAGATGTCTCCAGCAAATATTTCAGCACATAAGTCCTCTGCCTCTCCAACTCTCTTCTCTGGAGATCTAGTTTTCTATACAATTCAGCATTGAAAAGCCCTGATAATAGTGAAAATGATTTGCCCTCTTAATAGAGGGTCCAAGTTCTGCGATATATTAATAGAGGGTCCAAGTTCTGCGATATATTAATAGAGGGTCCAAGTTCTGCGATATATAATAACTAGGTGTTGTAAGCACTCATATGGGCAGTTAAGGTACCCTTATTGCCCACTGATGGTTACCCTATACCTCATGTAGGGCCAAGAATCTTTTAAACACTCTGCTCATAAGCATGCATCTTAGCTTTTTACCAAATCAAAAACCTCATTCATAGGCAATCAAATTCACACATCATATCAAGGATACAATTCAATCACTTGTTCAGAAATCCCCTTCTTGGCAAATCCACTCATCCATCAGCTCTCCTCTCAATATTTTGTTTGCTATTCAACTTTTACAATTACTTCGGCAACTACGTTTCTCCAGCAAAATTCTGAGAATTGATTGCAAATGAACCCAATTGCAATTTTCGCTCCAAAATACTAGAGGAAGCTCGATCTATGATTTACTATACCGACGATCACCCGATCCCTTCATTTCTTCTCTTTCCATCCTGTCCAAGCAAACCTTGGTCTTCTCCCCTTGGGATTTTCATGGATGCAAGAGTGCTTAGGCTTGATGGGATTTAACTACATCCTCCTTCCTAGCTCCATTGTTATTGTCAGCTCCAGTTCAAGATTAGGTTTAGGTCAGGAAACACATCCACCGCTGTCTGCTGGCGCATCTCATGCAAACTTCATATTCCGTGGATGTAAATGATGATGGCCACAACCATATTGAAATGCACGATGCCGAAGGGGATCGACTTCCACGCTGACAAGATTTCTCAGAACAGGACCAGTCATATCGTTATCCATTTTTTTTTCCAACTGAAGACGAAGAAATTGAGCCTACAGCCACTCTCAGACTTAACTTCACTTATGCAAATCAAACCTCCACATATAACTGTTCCACTCAACCAATCATATCTCCACATATAACTGTCCCACTCAACCAAACTTCCTCATGTAAACCTTCTACCACAGCCTCAAGGCTAGAAATATCGTTATTCCTTTGCCCTGGCAAACGACCAGCTATCAGAGACCACCTATAATGGACAATTTATCCATCTCGGCATGCAACTTTTGGCACAGCGAACCAGACATACGACATCACCAGCACTGACTGAGCATCAAACCACAAAGAACATCATTCAAGGAAAAATCAAATGGACCGTACCGGTTGCAGAGCAAAAACCGAGGAATCACATAGAATTGATGTGTTAGATACCGTGGAAGAAGTAGGTGGGCCTCGGGCATACTTATTCGTGGTAGTTATAAATGTGGGGGTGTTGGTGATCAGGGAGAGTAGACATGTCGTTGGCCAGAATGGTCACTCGAACTTTATGACAGTAGAGGTCCGTCGGTGTTGTTGAGTAAATGCTTTTAAAATGGAGCACACGGAGGCTTCGCAAAATATAAAAATGACCATTCAATGATTCGATACACAACGAATTAATTATTGGATATGTGCATAATATCAGAAAACCCAGTACACCAAAACACTGGAGAGGTTTAAAATCATACTTTTCACTCGCTCCCCTCTCTCTCTGGCAGAATTCTTCCTCATGAGTTTTTCCTTAGCTTTCAGTGCTATCTGATAAGCTTCTTCTATTGTTTTAGGAGACAGTAAACTTATCTCGTCCTGAATGTCCATCCTGAGGCCATTCATATATCTAGCTACCTTCTCATCTATATCTTAGGCTTCTCCAGCTCTTATGCTCACCTTATAGAACTCTTTTGTATATTCTTTTAATGTTAAATCTCTCTGCCTACGATTTTGCATTTGTCTAAGCAATGTTTGCTGATAGTTACTGGGAAAAAACTTACCTTTTAACTTTGTGACCATTCTGCTCCAATTCTTGATTGGCTACTTACCCAGTCTTTTCCTTTCCGCCTGCACACCATCCCACCAGAGCACTGCATGGCCTTTTAATTTGGTGGCAGAAAAATTTTACCTTTTTCTCATCTTCTGTTTCTTCATAATCGAAGAATTTCTCCATGCTATTAATCTAGTCGATCCATTGTTCTGGATTCAGTCCTCCTTTGTAGATCGGCACTAATTGATTCCAAGGCCTGGCTGTGGATTTCAACACTGACTGAAAGAACCTCATCTCAGGAATAACCTCTATAGCTTCCTCCTTTGTAGCTTCAACTTCGGGCTCACTCACATCTCCATCATCTATGTTCCTGTCTGAGGTTAACGCATCTAATCTAGCTCGCAGCTCTTCTATGCTTTCCATTATTTTAGCATTTGCAACAGGTCGTCCTCTTCCACCACGTCCTCGTCCTCTTCCAATTTTGAAAGCCATCCTTCTCCTGCTCCTGAGATTCAATTCTATGTTAGTTGTTGGCTCTAATACCACTAATGATGGACCGCTTGCTGGCTCTAATGACAGTCTCCCTAATTTGATTGAAATATCTTCTATATCTACTTCTCTCTCCCTTGTCAGGTCTTTGAGATCATCTGTCATTAAATTAACAACTTTCTTCTCATGTAAAATTCACAAGCCTTTCCAATTCACATCGGGATTAAATGCCTTTACGTGCAAAGCTATGTCTTTGCTACCACACTCACACAACTTATATACACATATATAGGCGCACAATAGTTATAAATTAAAACTCATCATACAACTGCGACTTTGTATAAGTGATGTCAATGTAAAATACACGCACAGCAATTGAATGGAAGACTTAAATTAAACCGCACCCATATAACCCATACAATACAATGGATATGCGCCCAGCAGTTTTACAAAACATAAGATTGCTTCACGAACCAGATTGTCCTGAAGCTTATTACTTGTGCGTGCAGCAATTAAAATAATAGACACAGCCTGAACCTTATTTATGTGCACGCGGCCAGCAACTTATACGCACAATCCAACTCACGGTTTCAATGCATTCACAGGAATACACTGTTATAGAATTAATTCAAACCATTTAATAAATGATTTCACTGTCCATATAAACAAGCACAGAACTTGGATGTGATACGATTATACGCAAGCTTTGAATCGCATAAAATTACACAGTCAAGCCTTCACTATACACAGAAATGCATGCCCATTAATTCAAAAGCCTGTTTTATTTTTAATTTAGGAGATGGCGGATTCTATTCCACCTTTAATTTCTGAGGATTACGCCTATACCTCTGTATTGGAACATATAAAGAACGCTTCCATGCGTATAAAGAACATATAAAGAACATACAAAGAACAGTCCCTACGTTGCCTTAACACTCAGAGAATTACATAGTCAAATTTTCACCCATGCACAGAAACGCATACCCTTCATTCAAGGCACTGGTTTTTTTTTCATGAGAGAAAATGTTTTTCCACAACACTGGCATCGCCTCCTTGAGCTTGGCAGCCAAAAACCTTTTTTTTTATTCATATAGATAATTTTGCCTCTTACAAAAGCAGCCTTTTACAAGGTAATTTAAGTTTTTTTTACAATTTGGCTATCTTATGAAAAGATAGCAAGTTTTACTTTCCATCTTATCCTACTTTTTTAAAAAATAGCATGTTTTATTTTTATCCTATTTTAAAACTAGAAAACATAGAAACTGTCGGCTTTTTTTTTTAATGCCCAGAGAATGCAGAAATAAAGCAGAGGAATGCAATTGTGGCTCCAACTGAGGAAGAGGCACCAGTGGCAGCACTGATAATTTGGTTTCTACAGAAGTAGTGGAGAAATTGAAGCTGAAGACAATGAAGCATCCAACACCTTATAAAGTATCATGGCTGAAAAAGGGACATCAACTGCTGGTAAGTGAATGGTGTGAAGTGGAATTTCAAGTGGACAAGAACAAGGACTAAAATGCAAGATCAGGAGATCATTATCATTTTCAACCTTGGGGGTCTGATGCAGGTGCATGCCACTCAGATAGAAAAATCCACCTATTAATAGTCCTATAGGATTTATCTTTCATTAAACACAAATATGACTTACAGAAAGTATACTTTATAATAGATGGTATTATTAGAATGTCTGCATTGAAATTGAAGCTCTTATAACTGCATATATGGTAATAATATAAGGTACACTGGTTAACAAGATGGTATTTTATTACTATGAGGGTTGAGCTTGATGCAAGGTCAACCCTACAAAACCCAGAATCTTTCACCAATGTGCTTATAAACATGCATCTCAGCATTTAACGCTATAACTTCACTTCATATAAAAATGTTTTTCACACGATATCTCTGCAATTCAACACAACACAAATTAATTCCTTAGTCGCCTTCTATTTACCATGCGTTTTATTCAATAGCCACTGTATTTTGTTTGGAGCTCTTGGCCAGATTGTTATCTGTATTTAACTGTAATTCAACCATGCCTCAACAATACAAAACTCAATTATAGAAAAATATACACCAATCCATAAATCGAACCATATAATTTCTGAGATTCCAGACAATACATATGCACACAAATCACTGATTAATTAATAAGAAATAAAATATTTACCAGAGAAATCATGGCCTATTCATGGCCTCTCTCATTCTTCATCTCACTCTCACTCCCTCTCTCTCTAATCTTCAATGCCCTTTGAGGCTTCATAATTTATAAAACTTAGCATGATCTAAAAAAATCCTAAAATCACTCAACTAAAAGCTCTAAAACTCTACATGCAATGCATACATATGGCAAAAAGCATCTTGAGGCTTTATTCCATCTTTTTCCCTGTTATAAAATAGAAAAGCTTCCTTATCACTTAATGATCCACATCCATTCCTTTTATGTCTAAAAGCTCTCCTAGTTTTATTTATTTATTTTGAAAATATTTACTTAAAAGCCTAAATATTAAACTGACTTGGAATTTAGGAAACTAATTCCAGAAATGCATGACCCCCTATGTCTATTATTTACAATAATTTCCTTTTGGCTGAATGCTCCCGCATCAGACTCCCAAGGTAGAAAAATTTCATGATCTCTTGATCATGTGTTCAGATCTATGTATACCTGGATCCCACACATTGTTCTGCAAGTCATCATGTGCTATTGTTCGTTGTCTTTCTCCAGGTTTCCACATCTTATGCTTCCTTGCTCCACTAGCTTCACTCTCACAATCTTCTATTGTCTTTCTTTTGTTTCTTCCCTTTTGTTTCATTGTTGCTAGCCTCTTTCAGGATTTCTTCATCATCATCTGTCTCATCATTTCAATTTCTTTGTCTAGCATATTTTCTCCAGCTTCTTCAGTAAGACCTGTACTCACAAAACAATTGTTAGAATAAAAAATATAAGGCTTCAATGCCTCTTCTGCTGCTAGTGTTGTTTCAGTTGTCATCATAAATGTCCCCCCACATGTTGCTCTAGCTGTCACTATGGATGTTGCTGCCTCCCAAACTTCCTATCCCTCTGCAACATTCTTTTGCTCATCACCTGCAATTTCACATATAAACTTTCAGTTTGCACAAAATGTTCAACAGTATTAGCTCTTACTTCCTTTATCTATGCTTCAGACTAATTCTCTTCTTCAACATCCACAAGAAGTTCCTCTTGTGCTGTAACTGTCTCACAAGATTGCACATCCTCCTCAACACCTGTAATCACATCACAATTGTCAACTATACAAACACAAGAGTTCACATTATCCAGTTGATCTGGATCTACCCAATAACTCAAGAAATCATCAATAATCTCCTACTCTGTTTCATCAATGGAAACCTCCTCTGCACCTGCAAACATACACAACTCATCAAAAGACTTTTTAGTCCTGAGTTCTTCCTTCACCACTTTCCTTTTAATATATCTGCATGTGGGATTTTCAAAATCCAACTCTGGCGCAAGAACTCTAAGTCCCTTTTTCAACAAGGCAATCAGAATTTCTCTCAACCTCCTCTGCAATTGTCACCAAATCACTCTCTTTCCCTTCAGTGCGAAGAGCCATTTTCCTTTCTGATTTTTCTGTTGTTGTAGCCATTCTTCCAGTACCTACAACTGTGCCTTTATTTCTGCAATCTTTCTTTCTCGAACTCCTGCAGTCATCTCATCTCTGTGGCATTTCTCTGAAGCGCTTCCTCCTCTATAAAAACTACCTTTGCCTCTGGCAGACTGCTTCCTCATGAGTTTCTCACTCACCTCGAGTTGTACTAGCCTCTGCAACAACAATCTCTCTTGCTGCAACTTACCTCACCAATCCTTCCCTCCGGATCTGGTCTTTTGGTAATTACTTGGTTCACTGCCTCTGGAACCTTTTGAGCACTCCTCTGCTCTCTCTAGGCTATCTCTTCAACTCACCTTCTTCTTCGGGACACTACACTTGTCCTCCTTATCCAACCTTTAGCTGAATGCTAGGTTCACTGCTACCTTCTCTGCAACCATAAACTTAAATCATAAATTTCAGATCAAAAAATCATCTCACCTTTAATATCTTGCATGATCTTGTCCTCTTTCCATTTCTGCAATCCTGTTCACTGCATTTGTGTATGCTTGCACATCAAATTTATAAATCTGATCTTTATTTCAACTATTCACCACACTTCAGTTCTCAAAAAAAAAAAAACAAACATCTTCAACAACACATTCCCGCTCTGATACCACTTGATGCAAGGTCAACCCTGCAAAACCCAGAATCTTTCACCAATGTGCTTATAAACATGCATCTCAGCATTTAACGCTATAACTTCACTTCCTATTTTATTAAAAATAACAAAATATTTAAAATTATCACACCCCCTTTTTATTCCATATTTAGAAATGAAGGTCTTGATGCTCCTGCATCATACACCCAACCTTAAATTGATCATGATATTAATCCTTCTTACTATGGATTAAGGTTATTCTTATAAGGATCTAACATCAGAAAAGTTACCCTATACAGAACTGATGTTATAAGTTCCACTATCTGTTGGTTCTTTTAGTATGAATATGATCTTAAAAATAATTCTATTCTATTTTTAATGCTAACCCTGGACCCTCTGCTTGTCACCTATAATTTATATATATAACCGTGTATTAAATCCCGTTGATGCCTATATATTCATCTCTTGAACAGGTTGAATACTAGGCGCATTCTCTAGTTATTAATTTCAAGGTGATTCTCCAACGTTTGAGCGTAGAGTATATGCGTTGGATTTATTTATGGTTTTTGATTGAACACTGATAGTTGTGCGTCAATAATTGTGTGGACACCGTATATGCGTGGAGTATATGCGTATATGAGTGGAGTTTGTTATAATTTTTTTGATTACAGATTGTTGTGTGTTCTGAGACAACTGTGTGGAGAGGGGTCCGCTGGCAGAGCGGTTATTACCCAATTATATTAACAGCAACAGAGCCCATGCCTACTATAAATGAAATTCAATCTGATTTGAATACTGTGTGCTCCTCAATTAATTCGTTGAATGCTCTGTTGCCCACATCACATAGCGATTCAGCTGTTGGATGGTCTGAATTCCACGGTGATGGTTTGAAAGCTTTCATATGAGATTTAATAGTCTTAGGATCATTGTGAACTAATCATGTTTCCACGAGAGAGATTTTAAAAGATCCTAGTTATATGCAGGCCAGCCTTGCATCAGGTGGTATCAAAGCTAGAATAGTTATGTTTGAAGGTTCAAGTTTTTTTTAAAAGTTAAGTTAATTGCATGTGATGAATGAATGAAAGATTTTTGGAACTGTTGAATATTGAAGCTAGAGTGCAGTGATAAAAGAGTCCAGCAAGAGTGGTAGAACCTAAAGATTCAACAGAGGTTGAATAAAGTTGCAGATGAGAGAAACCTACAGGAGCAATAGAGGATGCTCGAAAGGTTTCAGTAGAGAACCAATGATTACCAAAAGACCAGATCCGGAGGGACAGGAAGATTGGGAGGAAGCAACATCCATAGTGATAGCTAGAACAACATGTGGGGCGACATTTATGGTGGCAGTTGAGACAACACTGGCAGCAGAAAAATCTACGGGGGCATTGAAACCTTATATTTTTTATTCTAACAATTGTTTTGTGAGTACAAGTCTAAATGAAGATGCTGGAGAAAATCTGCTTGACAAAGAAATTAAAATAATGATGCAGAGGATGATGAAGGAATCCTGGAAGAGACCAGCAGTAGTGAAACAAAAGAGAAGCAGCAAAAGGAAGATATTAGAAGATTGCGAGAGCAAAGCCAGTGGAGAGATGCAGCATAAGATGTGGAAACCTGGAGGAAGGCAGTGAACAATAACACATGATGACTTGCAGAACAAAGTATGGGATCCAGGCATACACAGATCTGAACACATAATCAGGAGATCATGATTAATTTTAAGGTTAGGTGTATGATGCAGGAGCATCAAGACCATCCTCATTTGTAAATATGGAATAAAGAGGGGGTGTGATAATTTTAAATATTTTTTTGTTTTAGGAAGTGAAGTTATGTAAATATTATTTTATTTAGAAAAAGGATATGAGAGAATAGTTTAGGAAAAAGAATTAGGATAGAACTTCTATGTTTTTTTCAGTTAAAATTAGAAAATCTTCAAGCTTTAAATCATTATGTAAAAAAAAAGAAAAGCCTGCTTTTCTAGAAGATAGGGACCAAGAAGGCCTATCCTTAATTATAAAAAAATGGCAGCTAGGCTCTCAGAGGCGGAGAGAGAGGGAGTGAGTGTGAGATTAAGAGCAGGCTCTATAAGCCTTTAGAAATTTGTAAACGGCCAAATGATCGAAATTCAGGCCAAAGTAGGAGGTTTTATGTAAGTAGTATGTATTTGAATACACTATTTGATTTTCTGCCATCATGCCATTATTGAATTTGTGTGAGATTGGTCGACAAGCTCAGAGAGGAGAGGCGATGTCAGTGTTTTTTTTATGAACTCTCTCATGTAATGAAATTGAATGGTATGATTAATGGATATGTCTTTAAATCGCTATAAAAAGTTTGAAATTTCTGTATAGTTGACAAGGGCGCAACTGGTTGTAAGTGATACATGCATTAACTGTGTGTTATGTAAACCATAATTATCTGTGTATGAATACCATGGGCAATGGTGGTAGTATGGGTTCAAAACCGACATAATTCCATGCTAAAAGAATCATCAACTCTTGCATACGTGGTTATTCTCTGTTCTATTTGAATCGAAGTTCAATTGCTTGGGCATAACTGATTGGGGATAATGGTGTATTGTTTGTACATAACATATATAAACCTATGTATGAGTATATTAACTCCGGTGGCGTAATTGACATGATGAGCACAGTGGATCCTCCAACGATTGGGTTCAAAGATTGAGATCCAATACAAAATATATGTGTAGTTATATATGCGTTGTTCGAACTACAGTTAAAGAAGTGGAGCGTTGCGGGTTTAACCAATTGCTTGCGTGAGAGGGATGTCTGTTGGTTGAGCAGTTAGTAATCATTTCCTTTGTTGAATACAACATGGTGTGCGTGGAGAGAACGTTGTGCGTTTAGTATCCATTCGATGATATTTTAAATGTGGAGGTCAATGATAAAAGGCCGATTTAGAAGAACGATCCTCATTCAAGAGGCATTAGATTGCGAGAATTATTTTAGCTTGTGTCTGTGTATGAATTATTTATTTCCGGCAACTCTTTACAATTTTTTTAAGAATCCTTTACAGTGATTACTTATAGTGAATATCGTAGAGGGTCTGTCAACTTGAAATATGATGTGGTGAACATAGAAACTGGAAAACACCTTAACTTCAACATTGAAGAAATAAAATTTCTTCAATCTTTAATTTTCAATTACACATTCATTTATAAAATATTGAATACGCATCAGTTAACAAAGAAATCGCTCCACTGTTTAAAGCATTGAACGCTTCCTATGAGAAGCCTCGTTGCTGCTACACTCTACATGAGGACTAATGGAATTTGACGTTCTTTTATAATTGGTGGAAACGAAAGCAGGAGAACCATACAATTATTCAACGCCCAATCTCTAACGTGAGAAACAGTAAAATTCTTCCATGCCATCAATTTACATGATAAAAGACTATGCCAACATATTATCCCTGATAAATGTTAAAAGCTCTGAAATTTTAGACAAAACATATGTTCACAAAATCACTGAATTAATTAATTAAGAAATAAAATATTTACAAGAGAAATCATGGCCTATTCATGGCCTCTCATTCTTCATCCTCACTCTCACTCCCTCTCTCTGATCTTCAATGCCTTTGAGGCTTCACAATTTATAAAGCTTAGCATGATCTAAAAAATCCTAAAATCACTCAACTAAAAGCTCTGAAACTCTACATGCAATGCATACATATGGCAAAAAGCATCTTGAGGCTTTATTCAATCCTTTTACCTGTTATAAAATAGAAAAGCTTCCTTATCACTTAATGATCCACATCCATTCATTTTATGCCTAAAAGCTCTCCTAGTTTTATTTATTTATTTTGAAAATATCTACTTAAAAGCTTAAATATTAAGCTGACCTGGAATTTAGGAAACTAATTCTAGAAATGCATGACCCCTTATGTCTATTATTTACAATAATTTCCTTTTGGCTAAATGCTCCCGCATCAATTTTCCTTTCTACTTTTTCTGTTGTCGTAGCCATTCTTCCAGTACCTACAACTGTGCCTTTATTTCTGCAATCTTTCTTTCTCGAACTCCTGCAGTCATCTCATCTCTGTGGCATTTCTCTGAACCTCTTCCTCCTCTTGAAAAACTTCCTCTGCCTCTGGCAGACTATTTCCTCATGAGTTTCTCACTCACCATGAGTTGTACTAGCCTCTGCAACAACAATCTCTCTTGTTGCCACTTACCTCACCAAGTCAAACCAAATCATCATTCGAATGTTCCCATAGAAAAACCAAGGATCTGTTTCGTCTTTCTCTTCAATGCGCCCAATTCAACATGCATTCGCACCACAATACTCGCTTTGTACTGATAGGATTGTGGGCAGCCAATGTTACTGCGCATGAGTTGCTTCCGTTAAACTACACACACAACAACTCGTACTAGCAATCAGAATTTACCTCCCTCTCCTTAAAATGTAAGAAGAAACTCGACTTATCTCTCGGTTATTCAATTCCTTCACCAATCTGCTTCGACTATTTATACAAGAAACTACATACATACACTATAAGTACTCATCATCAAATAGAAAACGTCGTGTTCTCTCAACGCATTTCTCATAGTATCATAATTTCTTCAACCGTGGACGATCTATGCTATATCACCATGGTGAAGTAATACGTTCTCAAGCATTAGGGAAGGAAATTGTGCGCAGATTAAAAGATGACACTGGCTACAAGATGTTGAAACAAAGTTGAACCTGGAACTTACCAAACTTCTGCAGAGAGTGGGACTGATAGCACTTCGCTACAACGTCCAAGATTTGAGACTTATTGTGCGTAGGCGGACTCCATGGATAGGGATATTGTGATGTCTATCGAAATATTCATAATTAAATAACAGAATTGTGCCCAGAAGAATAGGAATTACCATGCATGTACTCGGATACTTTGATGCTGGTTCCTTACAGGGCGATCTTTACAACAGACTCGATAACTCACTGAAACTGCTCTCTGGATATTACCATATAGAAATAAAATTTCTTCAATCTTTAATTTTCAATTACACATCCATGTATAAAATATTGAATACGCATCGGTTAACCAAGAAATCGCTCCACTGTTTAAAGCATTGAATACCTCCTATGAGAAGCCTCGTTGCTGCTACACTCTTCATGAGGACTAATGGAATTTGACGTTCTTTTATAATTGGTGGAAACGAAAGTGGGAGAACCATACAATTATTCAACGCCCAATCTCTAACATGATAAACAGTAAAATTCTTCCATGCCATCAATTTACATGATAAAAGACTATGCCAGCATATTATCCCTGATAAATGTTGAAAGCTCTAAAATTTCCTTCTTTCTAGGTGGTATCAAGGTAAAGTCTTGCTCTGATACCACTTGATGCACGGCAGGCCTACATATAACCAGGATCTTTTGCAACTCATGCATATAAATCATGCACCTCAGATAATTGCCCAATTCCACTTCAACACATAGCAATTTTCAACAAATGTGCAGAAGCATGTAATTTCACATTATTGGCAATTCATATTCTACCATTTACTGCAGAAACTTGTCCCTTACAAACTTACAAATGTAAAGGAATTCACACTTGTGCCAATTCTCACAATTTATTTATAAAACCTCCATATCGTTGTGCTCTAGTATGGACATCGGCGGTCCACATAACCCCAACTCTAAACCGATATCATCGTATGCATAGAATACATTATAATGATTGCTGATACTAGTAATCAACGTATGCATTGAATATATTATTCGGAAGGAAGTTGTTGCTACCGTTGCTGCCACTACTCCTAACTGTGAACTGGATTTTGGAGATGAAATCATGCAGTGGATACGCTGAAGGGACTCACACTCTTTCTCTCTCTCTCTCTCTCCTTTATGAATTTCAGTAGTTATTTCCTTCGCCATGAGTTCCTCACCTATGAGTTGCATGAAGCCTCTACCACAACAAACTCTCTTGCTGCCACTTACCTCACTAATCCTTCCCTCTGGATCTAGTCTTTTGGTAATCATTGGTCCTCTACTGGAACCTTTCGAGCACCCTCTACTGCTCCTGTAGGCTTCTCTCATCTGCAACTTTATTCAACCTCTATTGAATCTTTAGGTTCTGCCACATTCACTTATAATTCTTTGCTGGACTTCTTTACCACTGCACTCTAGCTGTGATCTACTTCTTCCCGCTGATTTATTCACTATGCCTTTAAGATCTTGCATGATCTTGTTTCACTTCCTCAACTGCACCGCATCTCTGTACTGCAATATTCATCAATTCCAAAAATCTAAAATTCATTCATCACATGCAATTAACTTAATTGAAAAAACTTGAACCTTCAAACAGATCAATTCCTGCTCCGGTACCACCTGATGCAAGGTCAACCCTGCAAAACCCAGAATCTCTCACCAATGTTCTTATAAACATCCATCTCAGCATTTAACTCTATAACTTCACTTCATATAAAAATGTTTTTTCACACGATATCTCTGCAATTCAACACAACACAAATTAATTCCTTAGTCGCCTTCTATTTACCACGCGTTTTATTCAATAGCCACCGTATTTTGTTTGGAGCTCTTGGCCAGATTGTTATCTGCATTTAACTGTAATTCAACCATGCCTCAACAATACAAAACTCAATTATAGAAAAATATACACCAATCCATAAATCGAACCATATAATTTCTGAGATTCCAGACAATACATATGCACACAAAATCACTGAATTAATTAATTAAGAAATAAAATATTTACAAGAGAAATCATGGCCTATTCATGGCCTCTCATTCTTCATCCTCACTCTTGGGATTCGATTCACTTCTATATGTTGTTCTTCTCCAGGTCTCCACACTTTATGTTGCATCAACCTGCAAGCGTTCCATCATTAGAATGTCAAGAAGTGTGACATTCTTGTAAGAAAACAGCAGTATCATTCCTCAAAACCAAGACAAGCGTTCTTCCAACCTGAAAATTAGGAACTGTGGAGAAGTTGGACTGCGTAATAACCTTACTCGGTCGTGGAGAGTGTTCAAAGGGTAGTTTTTACGATGGAAAGTCCCAGGTGGAGGAATTTTATTGTTATATAAGCACTTTCTTATTCACATATTAATGCCTATACGAGGGTTATTGGTACCAAGGTATCACTCTTGCCAAAGTTGCATTTAGAAAAGACGGCGGCAGACTTTTATTTGGCAAACCGAAGTTATATACCGCCTTCTCCAGTAATTGGAATGTGAATCTTTATAGATTTTATATGCGTGATAATAGTGGTGTGAAGCCTTGCGCATGCAAAGGAAGGATACAAGCAGCATCAACGCACTTCTTCAGAAGCATTCTCATAGAAGAGTCACCTTCCTGGCTTGATGATTTGTTGAATGAACCTAAATTTCCTATCAAGAAGGGCGTCATCGACGCTGTGTCGGTGGTTCTGTTATTTTTGGGCATTTCTATTAAAATTTCAAGAATAGAGAACAGTGGAGAGGTGGGCAGTTACATCGTGGATGTGTCATCTTGTGAAACTGTTACAGCACGAGAGGAAGTTCTTGTAGATGCAGAATAAGTGAATCAGTCTGAAGCACAGATAAAGGAAGTAATAGTTGATACTGAAAGTTTATCTATGAATGTAGGTGATGATGATATGCTTCAGCGATGTTACAGAGAAATTGCATTGTTAGAATATTTGTTGGAGAATCCACAGTATGACAGGGAGATTGCAGAAGAAATAGTTCAGTACAGTGAATAAGAGGGAAATGTTGCAAATGAAATTACAGGTGACAAGCAAAGGAATGTTGCAGAGGGATAGGAAGATTGGGAGGCTGCAACATCCATAGTGACAACTGAGACAACATTGATAGCAGCAGAAGAGGCACTGATGCCTTATATTTTTTATTCTAAAAATTGGTTTGTGAGTATAGTTCTTATTGAAGATGCTGGAGAAAATCTATTAGACAGATAAATTGAAATGATAAGGAGGATAATGGTAAAAGTATCCTGGAAGAGACCAGCAGTAGCGAAACAAAGGAGAAGCAGCAAAAGGAAGACAACAGAAGAAATGGGAAAAAGAAAATAGAGAATACACAGTGCTTGACGATATCACAGAAAAAGTGATGGTGCCTAAAAATCATAATGATCAACAGCCAGAACAACAACCACAATAGCAACAAGCACTTCAAACACTTGAAAGTGGTGTTAGAAGATTTACCAGGATAATTAGACCCCCTGAACGATACTCTCCTTCATTATATTATTTATTGTTGACTGATTCTGGTGAACCCGAATTTTATGAAGAAGCAATGCAGGTTGAAAGCAGGAAGAAGTGGGAGCTAGCCATGGAAGAAGAGATGAACTCCTTAATGCATAACCAAACTTGGGACTTAGTCAGGTTGATTGTAGGAAAAACTACATTGAAGAATAAATGGGGTTACACGCTGAAGGAATAAGATCGAGGAAAACAAAGGTACAAAGCTAGACTTGTGGTGAAGGGGTTTGCACAGAAGAAAGGTATTGATTTTGATGAAATATTTTCTCTTGTTGTTAAAATGGCTTCAATCAGAACTATTTTAAGTCTAGTAGCAGTTGAAGATTTGAATCTTGGGCAGTTAGATGTAAAGACAACCTTTCTCCATGGGGATTTGGAAGAAGAGATATATATCCAACAACCACAAGGATATGAGGTGAAAGGGAAGGAGAAACTAGTGTGCAGGTTGAAGAAGAGCTTGTATGGCTTAAAACATGCTCCAAGGTAGTGGTATCTAAAATTTGACAAGTTTACGTCTGCACAAGGTTATACTAGATGTCACTCGGATCATTTTTTTTATTTGAAAAAGCAAAATGATGGCAGCTATATTATATTGTTATGGTATGCTGATGACATGCTTGTTGCAGGGTCTAACATGTAGGAAATAAATGTGCTCAAAAGAAAATTGGCAAATACATTTGCAATGAAGGATTTGGGAGCTGAAAAACAAATCCTTTGTATGAGAATAACTAAAGATAGGAAAAATCACAAATTAACATTGTCTCAGAATGAGTACATACAAAAGGTGTTGAAAAGATTTAATATTCATAGTGCAAAACTAGTTAGTACACCTTTTGCTATCCATTTCAAACTTATTAAGGAAATGTGCCCAAAGACCCAAGAAGACATGGATTATATTTCTAAAGTTCCATATGAATTAGCAGTTGGAAGCTTAATGTATTCAATGGTTTGCACAAGGCCTGATATTGCACATGTAGTGGGAGTTGTATGAAGGTACATGAACAATCCAGGAAAGGAACATTGGATGGCAGTGAAATGGATTTTCAGATATTTGAAAGGTACTACAAATCAAGCATTATGCTTTGGTGGTTCAAACATTTCTCTACAGGGATATGTTGATGCAGATATGGTGGGTGATAGAGATAATAGGAGCAAAACTACAGGATATGTATTTACTGTAGGTGGAATAGTTGTCAGTTGGGTTTCAAAAATCGAAAGTGTTGTTGCACTTTCAACAATAGAAGCAGAGTACGTTGCTGCTACAAAGGCTAGTAAAGAAATTATTTGGTTACAAAGGTTTATGGGTGAATTGGTTAAGAAGCACGATATGGGCGCGTTATACAGTGATAGCCAAAGTGCCATTCATCTTACAAAGAACTCATCATTTCATTCCAGGACGAAACACATACAGCTCAAGTACCATTTCATATGATCAGTGTTCAAAGATGAAGAGTTGAAGCTAGAAAAGATACACACTAGCCAGAATCCTGAGATATGCTAACAAAATTTGTAACCAGGGAGAAAATGAGAATATGCTCAATTTCAATTGGTCTTCAAGGATGAAGATGAATATGAGAAACAACCAGGTCCAAAGAGGAGTCATTGTCTGGTGGGTCCCTGTAATACTAGTGATTACCCCATTAATATTGTGGTTGCATCCCTTATTAATATTTTTGTGCCCCTATTATCCCAATATTGTTATTACTGTGCCCCATAGAATTCTCTATTTTTATTTTTGTGGCTTTATATTATTATTGTTAGGTCGGCTGGGTTATATTGTGACTCCTTAGACTCATATATATAGAAAGGAGGTTTTGTCATTTGAATCATACAAGAATTGTTAAATTATGTAATGTAAAGGAGGTTGCCCCCTTGAAGAGGCTGAATTCTAAGGCATTGATCTATCTTTTCTATCTTTTCTTGAGCTAGTGTCATAACATTTGGTATCAGAGGTTCGGATTCTAGGGTTTCGCTGCTCCAAACAGGTCATCATGGAATTTTCGCTATAACTTTCTTTTCTATGAAGTTTCAGAAGCTAAAGAAAAACTCATTTGAGAAGAAATTGCAATGAATCTTAGGTCCGAATTTTAGACTTTTCAAGCTATATTTGCGGAGATAGGATCTGAGGAAGTTGGTCTTCTTGCAAACTCCTGAATTTCATTCCAAACAGGTGACCTGGGGAAAATCTTCATAACTTTCTCTCTGAGAATCTGATTGAAATTTTGTAAGAAGGTACAGAAATAGGACATGTTTTAGTTTCTTATATATATTTTTCGAAGCCAAAGGTTGAAACAGTGACTCGTGACACGTCATACAAGTTCGCTCTACTGAACTAGTCTATAATCAGGTCACTTTGGGAGATTTTGAATAACTCTTCCTTGGGGAATCTAATTTGGATCAGATTGGCAGCATTGGAAGGAGGACACAGAGGGCTAATGCAGGTCACAATTTTAGAATTGGATGATTTGAAAGTATAGAGATACATCAGAGGCAATATCGAGCTCCTACAAGTGAAAAAAGGTGTGCAGATTCTTTTAAATTTTTTCTTAAGCTTGGTTTGAAAATTTATTTTGAAGGAATTCAAAGGGCATAGTAGAGAATTATTATCAGTAACGGATGCCCCAAGGAAAGAAAATTCAAACACCTAGTAAGGAACCTGAAAGCCCTAGCATGACTCATGAAGAAGAGGAAGAAATGCTACATGATATATCAAAATTACAAGAACAAGTGCAACAAATGTCACGCTCACAAAAGCTAACATAATCTAAGATAAATGGCGTGGAATCTAAGATAAATGGCATGGAAGCTAAGATGGACAATTTTAACATAGATTTGAAGACACATTTGAAGAGAGACATGGTAGATTTGAAGACAAATTTGACAAATTTTCTACAAGAAATACTTACTAATGGTGAAAAGGTTGTAAAGGAAAATCATGATGTGAACAAAAGAAATGTTAATCATGATTTCATAGACTCTAATGTGGGATCCCGTATTCCAAAAATTGATATGAGGAAGTTTGATGGCAAGGATCCCGCAACATGGATATTACAGATAGAGCAATTTTGCAATCTCAATAATGTGCAAAACACACAAAAGGTATGCATTGCAACTTTATATTTGGAACCAAATCAGTTTGTATGCTATCAATGGCTTTTCTTTCGTAAACAAATTATCACTTGGGAAATTTTTACGGAAGAATTGACAACACATTATGAGGATACAAAAAGCAACACTTTTTTTAGCCAATTGATCAGTCTCAAACAAAAGGGTTCAATAATGGAGCACATTAAGGAGTTCCAAAAATTGAACATAAGGGTAAAAAATATTCCAGAGGATCATAGGATTGATGTGTTCATAGGGTCTTTGAAGGATAATATCCAACAAGATGTTCGCCTTTGGGAACCTGACTCATTAGGGAAGGCATTCAAGTTAGCAAGAAAAATGGAAAGCAAAATTATGGAAACCAGGAAGCATACCACTCACAAGTATAAATATGGAAGTGTTGTTGCCCCTCGTCTTCCACAACCTATAACATTGACACCACAACAATTAGAAGAAAAAAGAGCAAAAGGGCTTTGTTACAGTTGTGATAGAAAATACACTAAAGGTCATAAGTGTGCTGAGAAGAAATTATTCTACATAGATTGCGAAGAGGAAGAAGAAAATGATCAAGAAAGGTCAAAAGAAGAGGATATACTCCAGGAACAAAGCCTAGATAAAGAAGAAATGAATCGGACCATATCTTTTGATGCATTGGATGGAATTACCACTCCTCAAACCATCAAGATAAAAGGACAAATCAAGAAGAAAAAGGTAATAGTGTTGATTGATTCAGGATGTACCCACAATTTTATTGATTGTAAGGTAGAAAAAGAATTGAATTGCTTCTTATATCCAACACCAAAGTGTCAAGTGATGGTTGCATATGGAGGAACAATAAATTACTATGGAAAGTGCCATAATATCAAGCTATCGATGGGAGAATATGTATTGACTAGCCCAATGCTTTCTATTCCAATGGGAGGTGTTGATGTTGTACTAGGAGTCCAATGGCTACAATCCTTCGGTACAATATCTTTTAATTTTCAAGAACTTTTCATGAAATGTTCTATGGAAGGAAAGGAAGTTGAATTAAGGGGTATTGCAGGGCAACTAGGAAAGATAAACATCTCTAACGGTATGACAAAGCTTCTAAAAAAGGAACAAAGGGGTGTAATTTCACAATTATGTTTGCTAGATGTTCCCACATTGGAATCATCTATTTCTCCATATCTCCAAAAAGCCTTGAACAATCATTCCAACATATTTTAGACTCCCAAAGGTCTCCCACCTATTCTTGATCATGATCATGTTATTCATTTGATTCCAAGAAGTGTTCCTCCAAACATCAGACCGTATAGATACCCCTATGACCAAAAGAGTGAAATTGAACGATGGTTATAGTAATGCTAGAGGCTGATATAATTCAACCGAGTCAAAGTTCTTTATCTGCTCCAGTAGTATTAGTGCACAACAAGGATGGATCATGGTGCTTGTGTCTAGACTATATGGAGCTCAACAAGCTCACTATTAAAGATAAGTTTCCCATTCCTGTCAATGATGAATTACTGGATGAATTTCATGGATCAATTTACTTCACCATGTTGGACCTTCATTCAAGATATCATCAAATCAGAATGAAGATTGAAGACATTCCAAAAACATCATTTAGAACTCATGAGGGTCATTATGAATTTTTGGTCATGCATTTTGGCCTTACCAATGCACCTTCAACATTTCAAGGTTTGATGAATTCCATTTTCAAACCATTCCTTAGAAAATTTGTGTTATTATTTTTTGATGATATACTAATCTACATCAAGTCTTGGAAGGATCATGTTGAACATGTGGACAGGGTGCTACAACTATTGGAGGAAAAACAATTATATGCAAAAATATCCAAATGTTTCTTTGGAGTAAAAGAGGTGGAATATTTGGGTCATATTGTATCTCATGAAGGGGTTAAGGTAGACGCTAGCAAAATTAAAGCCATTAAGGAATGGAAAATCCCCACATACATAAAGCATCTGTGAGGATTTCCCGGGTTGACAGGGTATTATTGCAAGTTTGTTAAGAATTATGGGAGAATAGCAACACCTCCAACAACATTATTGAAGAAAGATGCATTTTCATGGACTCCAGAAGCAACAAAGGCCTTCGAACATCTTAAAGAGGCAATGTGCCAAGGAACAACCTTAGCTACACTAGACTTCACAAAAACCTTTATTGTGGAATGTGATGCTTCAAGAAATGGAATTGGTGTTGTTTTAATGCAAGATGAAAGACCCATTGCTTTTGGAAGTCATCTAATCAAGGGAAAGTTTTTACACAAAGATATTTATGAGAAGGAAATGTTGGCAATACTCCATGCACTTAAGAAATGGTGACCCTACCTAATAGGAAGACACTTCAAGGTAAAACAAATCATGATAGCCTTAAATACTTTTTATAGCAAAGATTATCCTCTGAAAAGCAACAAAATTGGGTGACAAAGATGTTGGGTTATGACTTTGAAATCATCTACAAAAAAGGGAAGCAAAATGTGGTGGTAGATGGACTCTCAAGAAAGGATGAGGACGTGGAAGAATTGTTGTGCACCATTTCTATTATCCAACCAAATTGGATAAACGAAGCAAGGGAGGAATGTAAGAATGACGAAGAAGTGTGGGCACTTATTCCAAAGTTACAACAAGATTCTAGTATGTCTGATACATTTAGCTGGAAAAATGATTCTTTATGGTTCAAAGATTGCTTATACCTCTGGAAGAATTCCCAACTAAAACAAAAGATTCTTATGGAATTGCACAGTTCTCCCTTAGGAGGGCACTCAGGATTTTTAAAAACTTACCACAGGGTTAAGAAGGAAGTTTTTTGGGATGACCTTAAATAGGATATTCAAAAGTTTGTGGTGGAATGTTTGGTTTTCCAACAAAATAAAGTTGAAACAATTAAGACCCCGGGTCTATTCAACCTTTATCCATTCCAAGCCAACTTTGGGAGGAGGTCTCAATGGATTTTATCACAGGTTTACCCAAGTCTGAGGGAAAGAGTGTCATCATGGTGTAGTTGATAGACTTACCAAGTATGCACACTTTTGTGCATTATCACATCCATTTAAAGCCAGTATAGTTTCTACTGCATTTATGGAAACAATTCAAAAGCTACATGGAAACCAAAGATTATTGTAAGTGACAGAGATCCCATTTTCACTGGAAATTTTTGGACAAAATTATTTTCTTGTCTTGGTACTGAGTTAGCTCATAGCTCATCTTATCATCCTCAATCTGATGGGCAAACTGAGATAGTAAACAAATGTTTGGAAGGATATCTTCGTTGCTTTGTATATGATAAACAGACACAATGGGTCAAATGGTTGCCTCTGGCTGAATGGTGGTATAAAACTTCCTTCCATACAACAACAAAAATTACCCCATATATGGCACTTTATGGATATCAGCCACCATCCATCACATCATATTTAAGAGAAAATTCTAAGGTTCAAGTAGTGGAACATCATATCAAACATCAACAAAAAGTCCTCCAACTCTTAAAGGATAACCTCGTGTTGGCAAATAATAGAATGAAACAATAGGCAGATCAACATCATAGCGAAAGAAGTTTTGATGTAGGTGATTAGGTATTCCTACGACTACAACCATATAAGCAAATGTCCCTCAAGCAAGCTAACAAGGATAATAAATTATCACCAAAGTATTATGGTCCATACAAGGTGTTGCAAAATATTGGTACTATGGAAAACAAATTGGAGCTTCCTGCAGCGTCTCGATTGCACCCAGTTTTCCATGTTTCATGTTTAAAGAAGGTTATAGGAGACAAGCTCCTAATTCAAACAATATTGCTAGAACTTGATGAGGAAGGAAAAATTATATTGGAACTAGAAGTAGTCACAGAAACAAGAACTCGACAACTATGAAATCAATCAATTTTAGAGTATCTTATCAAGTGGAAGAACTGCTCCGTTGCAGATTCCACATGGGAGGATGAGAATTTTATATAGAAGCATCCAGAACTACTCAAGCGTTGAGGACAACACTTTTTTGAAGGATAGGGGCATGTTGGGTTGCTATAATACTAGTGATTACCCCATTAATATTGTAGTTACATCCCTTATTAATATTTGTGTGCCCCTATTATCCCCATATTGTTATTACCATGCCCCATAGAATACCTCTATTGTTATTTTTGTGGCTTTATATTATTATTGTTAGGTCAGCTAGGTTATATTGTAACTCCTTGGACTCCTATATATAGAAAGGAGGTTTTGTCATTTGAATCATCCAAGAATTGTTCATTTATGTAATGTAAAGGAGGTTCCCCCTCGAAGAGGCTGAATTCTAAGGAATTGATCTAACTTTTCTATATTTTCTTGAGCTGGTTTCATAACATTGTCCATCAAATGAAGCATCAGTGGATTTGCTACAATAATTCTCCAAGTGGGAGAATCTTGGGTGTGGAACATGAATTTTTAGAGGACTTTGTTCTAGCTAGATGTATACTCCAGGAAGTTTGTACACCCCTCCATGCGGGGGGATGTGGGCAGGGGGGGGTTACTTGCCCCCCCGGCGGGGGTTCGGCAGGGCTGATCCCCCCCCGGCTAGCGGGTCCGGGTGCCAGTGGTCCCCTGGTGTGGGTTTCGGGGGCAGTGCCCCTGAAGTTAAAAACAGATGTAAATTTGCCTTGTAAAAGTATAGTAATTTCTAGTCAATCTCAGCCATTCATTAAGAAAATGATCTGACGGTAGAACTTATGTTTAGTTTAGGTTTTTTCCCCTAGAAGGAAACCCCTCTCTTTGTATGAGGGAATTTCTATTAAGGTTGTCTAATAGATGTGTATTCTCTGAGCGAGAAACAGAGAGGTGAGACTGTGAGAGAAAACAGAGGATATTACAATGGATCTGTTGTAGGTTGTGTCTCTTCATTTTTCTGGATAACAGAAAGGAAGGACTAGCTGTTCGAGGTGGACATAGCCCAAACTGGGTGAACCACGCATATCTGTGTCTCTCTGGTTTTATGTGTCTTATGGGTTTATATTTATGGAATATTTTATGTGTTCCATTGCTCTGTAATACATAATTTTCTAACAGTAGTGCCTCCATAGACCAGCTGGCCATGCATGCCAATTTTGTTTCCTTTTCTTACAGTTGTTTTCTTAACATTTCATTTTTGATTCCAAGTGAGATATTTTGATTCCTTCTGTATGTCTTACAGTGGCCAACTCTCTACCCATTAAACTAATCTTACTCTCCATGTGGCCAATGTCTTCCGCCCCTTTGGACTTGGTAATCTGCATCCATCTATGGCTCCTTATCCTTTCTTTTTCCAGTTCAAAGAAAAGCAGGACTGTAAATTTATGTGGAATAATTTTTCCCCCTCCATGAAGGTTGTAATAAGAGCCCAAACTAGGCTGGGGGTCAAGTTCCTATGTCTCTGTTATTTCATCCTTCCCCTTGGTCTGCTCTTCTGTCCTTTTCTCAAGGTTTTTAGTCTCCTGTAGCTTTGTTAGGGTCTCTTGTAAAGCACTATGTGCCTCTTGTAGGACTGTTTTTCAGTCCTGTAGTCTTATTCCTTCTTTCCAAGTGGAAGATCTAGGACTTCCTCTTTCATAAGTGATGGGGGTTTTTGAGGGAGATTCTTCCCTTTTGTCAGTAGGGGAATCTTCAATTACGATAGGCACTGTTGAAGATGGTTGTGGTTTTCCCATTTTTGTTCTTGTGCTTTTTCAAGCCATGAAATACGTTGATGGTTGCATTTTCCTCTTTTGTTTGGGTTTAACTGGGGTGTTGAGGGAAAAAAGAATAGTCGTTGCCTCCTTTTCTAGTGTCTCAGGAGACACTTCTATCTTCTTGCCCCATTTTCCTCTTCTTTTGTCCTCTTTGCCTCTGCTAGCTTTGTTTCCTCTAGCTCTATTTCAATTTCCTTCTCATCTTGTTTATCTTCTTCCTTCTATGTTTTAGTCTTCCTCTTCTCTATTTTAGTCTCTTCATTCTCTATTTTGGTTTCCTCCTCATCTTCCCCTTTTTTCTCTTCCCCCTCACTTTCAGAGGGATTGAGGTCATATGTGAGGGCCTTTATATCATCTTCTCCTGTCATATTTTTGAAGATTTCATAGGCTATGGGGATTGTGAAGCTGTGGAGGGCTTCTTCCACCAAAAATTTAATTAGTCCATGGTGAGCCAATTGATCCAGACCTCCTGTCTTCAATTTAACGCTGGAGTCTATAAGGGATTGTAGGAGAAAATAGGGAATGTTGAGTTTTTTAGGTGTGGGAGTGTCCATGCCATATCTCAGCTCATGAAGAAGTCTAAAATGGTAGCCATAAACTATGATATACCTCACTTCGCATGAAATGTACTTGATGATTTGGTAACTGACCTCATCCCAAGGGTAAGTTATGTTTGTTCTTCTAATTCTATTTTTGACTTCTACAGGATGTTCATCGATTTGGAAGAAGGTTTTCATGGCAACTTGACCTAGTGGCTTTTCATCTTTGCTCCACAGTATTCCAAGTGGAAGACTATTAACCCTACTAATAAAATCTGGAGTAATTTCCATGGTGAGACCTTTGAAAGTAACAATGGCATGGGTCTTTGAGTGGGGTATCAAAGAAAGGGAAAACTCCTGAGCCACTTCTTCATCAAACCCTCTAAATGTTTCAAAAAATGGCATCCAATTGGATCTGGTGAGAATGGCTACTACCTCGGGATGTTCATGGTGCTCGACTGAATTTATGGGCCCCTTTTGCATGAATCCCCCTGTCCTTTTTCTTGCACCCTTTTGGAACACCCCAGGTGGAGAAGGGGACAAGAATTTTTGCAAAAAATGGAAAATAGAGAAAAACTGTGTTTTTCAAGAAACAGGCAGAATTTTTTGATGAAATTCCTCTTCTTTTTTCAGGCTCAATTCTTCCTCAAAATTGCATCATGCCTTGCACATATGAATATCCAAGGTGGGTTTGTACAGATCCTACCTCTTCCAGTTCGAATTTGAGCGATACCTTGTGCTTTATCCTGTAAAACTTCTTACTACCCCTCCTGTAGAAATGGTTGTAGGTTCTCATGTAGAACCTGATAATGCTCTTGTAGAATGCCGATAGGAGGACGAGGATTGAAAACAATAGAGAATGATTCTTTTGAGGCTATGGAGATGGTATGAAGTTTTCTTAAGCTACGGGGACGATGATGAAATGGAGGAAAAGGTGGTGGAGGAGTTCGAGGGGGAGTACTTATGTCGATTTTGAGATATTTCTGGTGATGATGTTATTTGGAAAAAAGGGTACGTTGCCATTATTTGGACCGTTGGTCCCCACTACCATGCATCATGAATCCTCATGAATTTTTCCAACAATCACTTCCCATCATTTGCATCGGAGTTTATACACCCGCCACTACTTGTCTTTTGGATTTTCTGTGAGTTGACTAGGCACACGTGTGGTGAGATCTCCGGATGAGTGCAGTCAAATTGGATGTGGGTGGCTAGTTAACTAGCCACCTTTCTGGTTTAACCCTCACCATCTCATTCATTCATGCAATTTTTGAATTATACTGATGCAATAGAGGAGAGGGTTAGACACTTACTTGTAGGTCGAATGTTTGTGCTGTGGTGTTACTTGGTTCTGTTGCTATTGCATGCTCGGGTTTCAGTGGTTGCGTGCCTGTATCCTTTTTGTTGTTATTCTTTTTTCTCCTTGATAGTTGGCTTTTTTGTTTTTTTATAGTACCCTTTAGCTAAATCTTGCTTTAGACATCCTCTGTATTCCTGTAGCTGCACCTATTTCGCTATTGAAGCTTGATTTAAAGGGGATTAGCTTCTACAGGAATTCCTACAGGAGCTCCTGTAGCTACTTCTCCCTCTAAAATTTTTAGCTGATTCCTGTGCTGGGAGCTATGAGGATGTTATTAAAGATACTGATGGCAATGGAGAGGTATTTGGTAAGCTGCAGGTGAGTTGTGGAGGTGTTGTTCTTTTTATTTCATTATTTTTTTTAAAACTGGTTTCTGCGTTTTTGCTCTAGGAAGGAAAGAAATCAATGGAAATGGGGTGGTGCAGGTATGGGATGGAAGGTTAGGGTGGTCCTCAAATCATGCTCTCTATGAAAATCCCCAGCTCCTCAAATTTTTTTTAAAATCTATTTCAGGCTCCTATGATTTCTACAAGAGCCTCCTCTAGAACACACAGGGCCTCATGTAGGATACACAGTCTTCAGAAAAACATAGAGAGGTGGAAAAAAAAGGTTAGAAATGATGGAGAAGAGGATAAAGGATGAGTAATAGGCTTTGTGGCATTTCCTCTTTATTCCTGTGGTCCTCCTATAACTTGCAATGCATTTTAAAAGTCGATTTTATCTTCCTTTTTTCTTTGTGTTTTTTTTTTTGAAAAGACAATTATGGCACCTGCAGGAGGTTTTTACTTTCCTACCCTGGGTGCCTCCAAAGGAGGTTTTCACCCAGGGATCTTATTCGCTCTCTTTTTTTTTTGTTTTTTTCATCACTGGGATGCCTCAAAAGAGGTTTTCAAGCCAATGATGGGACTCAAGCGCCTCGTAGAGGTTTTCACTTGAGTCCTTATTATTTTTCTTTTTTCTCAGTGAGTGGGTGGAGTGGAGGCTAAGACCTACTCCACTACCAACACTCTCTTATTTATATCTTCAATGAAATCTCACTTGGAGAGGGGCTTCTTGTAAATTTTCAACCTATGTCCATTGACAAGCACGGAGATGGCTTCCTCATCAATGGTTCTGATTAGAACTGAACCATTGTCATTGCATTTTTCTACAGTGTAGTGTCCCAACCATCTTGTCCTTATCTTGCCTTTGAAATATTTATACCTTAAGTCATAGAGCAGTGCCCAATCTCCTTCTTGTAATTGCTTCTCCTTGATATTTTTTTCATGCCATATCTTCCTTTAAAGCTAGACTACCTCTGTGTCAAGAAGGGCCTGCAATATTTGTTCATCCAATCCATTGAGCTGGAGTAGCATTTCCCTTAGTGCATGGATGAGGTCTAGGTCTAGTTGAGATGCCATCCTTAGTGTATTGTATTCAAATTCTATTGAAAATAAAGCCTTCATCCCATAGACCAATTCATAGGGTGTGAACCTAGTGGTGGTCTTCCATGTGGTGTTATAGGCCTAAGTGGCCTCAACCAATCTATCTGCCCAATCTTTTCTGTTGTTGCTTACTACCTTGGTTAGAATTCATTCCAAAGCTCTATTAGTGACTTTGACTTGGCCATTGGTTTGTGGATGGTAAGTGGTGGAAGTCATGTGCTTGATTTAATGATATGTGAGTAGGTCTTCCATTAAAGTGGAAGTGAACTGACTGCCTTGATTTGTAACCAGTTCTCTGGGATACTCGAAGTTGTAGAATATGTTTTGTATTAAAAAATTACCTACTTTTTCTTCTGTTGCTGCCTTGATTTCCTTTGTCTCTGCCCATTTTGTTAAATAATCAGTGCACACAATGAAATATTCCTTCTGTTTTGAAGGAGGATTGATAGGACCCACAAAGTCCATGCCCCACTTTTCGAATGGATCAAAGGTCACTTGAGGTTGCATGGGAATCTGATCCTTTGGAGTAGTTTTCCCCATCCTTTGGCACCGATCACATTGGCTGGTATACCTCCTCACATCTTGATGAAGAATGGGCCAATAGTAACTTGCCTACAAGATTTTTAAGGCAATCCTCTTTGCTGCAAAATGGCCTCCACAAGGCCCGTCATGACAAGTCAGGAGAATGTTAAAAAATTCCTCATCTCTGACACATCTTCTCAAGGTCTGATCTAGGCCAAGTTTGAAGAGATTGCACCCAATCCAAGGGAAAGGGGCATTTTTCCTCACGATCTTGCTCTTCTCTTTTGAGGACAGGTGTGGTGGGAATTGTGCTGAAACCAAGTAATTTGTTGTATCAGCAAACCATGGAGAGAGTACTGAGATAGCAAATAGGTGCTCATCTGGCATTTGATCATCCACCATTCCTTCCTCACCTGTAGGCAAACCTACACTAGACAAAAATTCAGCAACACCATTTTCTTTACCAGGATTATCAACAACGATTAAATCAAACTGTTGTAGTAGAAGAAACCATCGAATAATGCGAGCATTTACATCTATTTTATTCATTAAATACCTAATTGCAACATGATCAGTGTGTACAAAGGTTTGATATCCTGTGATGTAATGTTTGAAATTATTTAAGGAATGCACTACAACTAGGAGTTTCTTCTTAGTTACCATGTAGTTTAACTCTGCCTTTGACAAAATTTTACTTATAAAGTATATGGCATAAGGTAACTTTTCATCAACTTGCCTAGGATGCTCCTATTGCTTTGTTCAAGGCATCTGTGTGAATGTGGAAAGGTAGGGCCCAATTTGGGCCTTTTAAAATTGGGGTAGTCACAAGTTTGCTTTTCAAGGTACCTAGGGCTTCTCGCCAGGTTTCGGTCCATATAAACTCGACAACTTTTCCCAGAGGACCAAACAATGGAGAGGCTAACTTACTGAAATCTTTAATGAATCTTTTGTAATATCCCACTAATCCTAGGAAACTTTGAACCTCTCTCACCTTTTGAGGAGGTGGGACCCTTTGGATGATGGCAATTTTATTAGGGTCCACCTGCAATCCTTGTTGAGATATTGCATGACCTAGCACGGTCCCTTCAGTCATCATGAATTCACATTTTTCCAGACTAAGGGATAGGTTCATTTCAATACATTTTTCTATAACTTTTCCCAGGTTAGATAAAGTTTCCTAAAAGTTAGAACCCTAATGAGTAAAATCATCCATATAGATTTCCACTGCATCATGAACCAGTTCAGAGAATATACTCAATACTACTCTCTGGAAAGTGGCAAGAGCATTGCACAAATTCAAAGGAAGGACCCGATATGCAAAGGTACCCCAAGGACAGGTGAAGGTGGTTTTATCTTGGTCTTTTGGGCTGATTTGAATCTAATTGTACCCACTAAACCCATCCAGGAAGGAGAAAAAATTTTTCCCTACCAGACCATCTAACACTTGATCTATGAAAGGCAAACGAAAATGGTCCCTTTTAGTGGCCTTGTTCAATTCCCAATAATCAACACAGATTCTCCACTTACCATTTTTCTTTAGCACTAGCAGAAAAGGAGAGACCCATTCATTGTTAGAGATGGGGTAGATGAATCTTGCATCAAGTAGCTTTTGCAATTCTTCCTTGACAATGTCTTTAAGGGCTGGATTCATCCTCCTTTGAGGCTGCCTCACTGGTTTGCAATCTTCCTTAATGTAAATGTGATGAGTACAAATTAAAGGGTGCACTCCCTTCATCTCCTTATAGCTCCAGTCAAAGGCATCTAAATGTTTTCTCAATAAGATACATAGTTCCTTCTCCTAGGAGGTGGATAGGAATGAGTTGATTGTCAAGGTTCTTTCTGGGCTGAACTCTATATTCTTAACTTAGAGAGAGGTTGGGTCGGCCCCACAGAGATCAATTAGGGGGTAGTCTTGGGTTTCTCACACTAGATCTTCTAATGGCAACATACTGGGGGGTGGATTCTGAATTAAATTTCCAATGGTATCATCCTCATTTTGCGGTTCCCCCCCCTAACAGTTTCTACTGCACACAGTGGTGCAAAATAGAATTCATCCTCATCCTACTCCCACTAGAGAGGTAGATCATGTTCTAGCAGGGGTTGGGTAGGAGGGTATAGGATTAGTTGTTTAGACATATCTTTCATGTTGCCAGCTCGATAGTTGATGTAGGCATCTGCAGTAGTCAATAGGGTCTTCCCAGGATGAGAGGATACCTAGTGAGCTTCACCTTTGGCTGGAGAACTAGGAAATCGGTAGGGTACTCCCAAGAATCAATGGAGACCATCACATCCTCCAGAATCCCCTTTAGGTTCACAGTGGAGTAGTCTACAAGCTTTAGTACTGTCGTGGTCTTTCTCAAGGAGCCCTGGAGTTTGAGCTTGAGCATGGTGTCCTTTGTCATCACATTAATGGTAGCCCCCAGATCAATCAAGGTATGGGGGATCATGGTGCCATTGATGTGGACATCAACTACTGGGCTTCCAGGGTCAAGATATTTCAGATAGGTTACCTGCCCCAACATTAGGTCAGATAGTTTTCCTATGACATTGATGGTTGGGGCATCTCTCTTGTGCCTACATGGATGCCTTAAGCACTTCTATTTGATCATTTTAATTTATATGGGCACATCCTTTATGCCTTGGAGAAGTGGTATCTTTAAACATAATTGTTTCAATTTTCCCAGAACTTCAGTTTCTTCTGGGATGCGCTATGTTGTCCCAAACAGTCTTTCAGGAAAGGGTGGATTTGCTTCTGGTTCACTTTCCTCTTTATATTCTTCAACCTCCTCAGGGGGAGGCTGGCTATCTAGGAGAACCTTCCCAGAACGTAGGTTAATCTCCTGAATCTCCACAACATAGGTTGGCATGATGGTTCCCCACTATATACTTGTTAAGCATGTTTGTTGTTCGAGTTTAGGTTCAGTTGAGCAGGAATTTGGGGTTGCCTTGGTGGAGCAGGAGGCAATGGTTTTGGTTGAGAAGGTGGTGGAGGCAAAAGAGTGGGAGGAGAGTTGTATTGGGGCCTCAGACCCTAATGAGATGCATTCCACTAAGGTTGTGGTTGAGCATAGGATTGAAATTAATAAGTGGTTGGTTGGGATTGATATTGAGATGGATATGTCTAAGGTGGAGGTGTGGACCAAGGAGGATGAGCAGTGGGGCGCCAAGAAGGTACGGAAGTGGCTTGATTGGGATTGTAGTATGCTTGAGATGTCCCTTGCATTCCCTACTAGTATGGTCTAGGTCCATGCAATCTCCTTTGGTTCATGAAATAGAGTGGTTCAGTGGATCCTTCAGCCCCTTGGTATACAACTTTAAGTTTGGGCAAGAAAGGGCACTTATCTGTAGAATGATCTTCTTCATAGACTGAACAAACCTCTATAGAGTTCAATGGACATTCATTCCTAGGATGCCTTTTGGTGCACCTAGGACAAAACATGGCTAAAGCCCTCTCTACTTCCTCTTGTTTCCTTTTGATATGAAAGGTATCCATTTGCATGGCAAGAGTCTGGAGCATCTCACTCTTGAAGTCTTCCAGCATGTTTCCAAGTTCACCTTTATGGGATGAACTGGATGAGAAGGTACTAGCTGTGGGTTGACTCCCCACTACCTCTCTTTCTGGATACCCTAGAATGGTTTCTAAAAACAATATTTATGTCTTCATAAGGTAGTTGGTAGATGTCTCTACCAGCCAGTAAATGGAGGGTGTCTAGAAGGTCTTCCAGAATTCCTTTGAGCGAGACCAACTTCAGAGATTTGGGGTCAAGTGTGCACCTGGCCCTTTTATAACTAAGCTAGAACCTTTCTTCATAATCTTCCAAGGATTCATCACTTCCCATGGTCATTCGGAAGATTTCTTCCTTGGTATCTTTTGACCTACAGTAATGTCGATATTTTCTATTAAAGGCATGCTGCATCTGAGCCCATGTTGTGATGTTGTTGCCAGGTAATCCCGTGAACCAGTGCAATGCTGCATCCTTGAGGGTAGAAGGAAACAACTTCAACTTGTTCTCATCTTTTGCATAGTCATAGGTTCGCCAGATAACATCAAACTCAAACAAGGAGTCAAGATCTTCTGTAGTCAATCCATAAAGGGCTGATGATCCATATTTAAATAGGAATGCAATAAAATACAGAGATAACCACAAATATAGACCTAAAATGGAAATAATACTTCATTTCATTAATGTAAAATACTGAAATGTGCTTACAAATAGAAATGGAAATAAACCAGCTAGGGCGGTGGTAGCTTATCTCTAAGAAGAGATGTGGTGGCTACATGCCTCTGAACTATGTTACAATGAGGCTTGAAGGCCTATTTATTGTTGAGAAACAATGGAAGAACCTTAACATCCCAAAACTTACTCCTAGAAGATGAAATGTCAATAGTGGGCCCCATTTGGGTAAATTAGTACATCAATTACCCAGGGTTGTAACTTTGGGATACGATCTCTGTTTGACATGTACAATAGCTCGTTAGAAAGATCTATCCAAGAACTACCATTTGGGAAGGGTAGCATCCATCCATGGACCCATTTTGTCCCCATATTTCCCAAAAAACATCGTTTAGGGCCTCAAAATGGCTCTGGAAATTCAGGACCCAAAAAACGGCTAAAAAAAGTAAATTGTGCTACAAATAAGGAAACTGAAAAGCTGAAAGAGATAGCTGTGGGGGTCCTAGTGGGATTGGTGGGTGGCCACCAAAATCCACCTGGATCATTCCTCCCCCCCTTAGGAAGCAATGGTCCCCAATGTGTTGAGTTCCTCCCTAAGATGAGGAAGCTTCTGCTGAGTTGGGTTTCTCGTGAGCTGTTCTGCAATCTTTGATGTGTCCAGTAATGGTGGGAAGCATGGTTGACGACTGTCCACATTGAACACTCAGTGTAAGTGAAGGAATGGAGGAATGTTGTGCTCCAAAGAATTCTTTCCCATAGCCTTGGTAATGCTGTAAGGACCATGTCGAAGTGGTCAGAGCTTCTGATGGGCTCTTGTAAGGTATTCTTTCTGCAGATGCAACCAAACTCTATTGCTCACTTGAAACTTCTGTGGTACCCCTATGGGTGAGGAGAAGTTGTTCCTTTGTTCTGTCATGGCCGTATTCTTTTACTGCTACTGCTGTGTGGAGGAACCCTCCGTGGTGGTCATGGATGTGGTGATGATCTTCCCCTTACTTTGGGTGCGAATTAGACAGAAAATGAATTTCCTAGTCTGGGAGATGAGCTTGCTGCCTTTCTTAGTAGTGATCAAAGAGGTTGCAGTAGGTAGGGCTACCTCCAGTATCCTGTATAATGAATTATCCAAAGAAATAATGACAACACAAGGCCTTGACTCATACACAACATGTCACCTCCACAAGTATGGCTAGCCTAATAATACATCACAAACATCTAGAGATGTAACATCACACAATGCCTCGTATGTGAAGGGCTTGATGCTATAGGGAAGGCAACATTGTTGGCAAACTTTGAGATCTCATCCTTCATGAAGCCACCAGATACTATATGGCTTCAAGTGTGGTTAGTCGGTAGGCCCAACCACTTCACGACCTCTACTGGACTGAGGTTCTTTTGGCTGCCACTATCGACAATGAATTGCAGCAGTGAACCCTTCACCGACATCTGTGAGTGGAAAATATGCTCCCCTCCTCTGGATTTTCGGGTTCATTCTTCTAGATCTTGGTGGTGGAAACAGTGGTGCTAGGCTCCACATTAATGACCTACTTCCCTTTTCCATTCCCCTTGTCAGGTTCTAGCTTAGGGTTGGAACAGACATCTGATTCGGAAGCCTTCAACTCAGCCACCAGCAACTTCTTTGTCTGAAACTCACTTGTGTTATGACTGGGACTCTTATGGAACTCACACCACTTTCCTGTGTCACTCTTTGGCTTCGTGGTGTTATTATTTTCTTGTGGCTTCGACAGGTTGTCTTGGGTCACCCCACCTTGGCTTTGCCATTTGTGCTTTGGATTTGCAGATCCAAAGTCTTGCTTCTTCTGTTTGAACTTTTGCTCAATTTTGATAGCATATCAGTACGCTGTACCGAGAAAGGAGATGTTTAGGAACTCCATCTCTTCTTGGATGTATCTATGTAGGCAACCATAGTATTTGAGTACCAGATGCAGATCAAAATCTTTGATACCCAACTGTGTGCAAAGAGTATGAAAAATGTTTGTGAACTCTGGCACATCTTGGTCCCTTCCCTGCTGCAACATGGTCCAATTTATGTATTTGTCCTCGTAGCTTTTGACAGGGTAGTACTACTCCTTGATGGCATCCTAGAATGAATCTTAAGTTTGTGCAATTGAAAATAGTGAGCCTATGCTTTTATTCTTCTATTCGTAGTAGGTTTTCCACCAGTCCTTGACATGGGGGGTTGCTTTGAGTAGAGCGAAAACAATCTTTTCCTGACTCAAAAATTCATGAATAGAAAAATACCCTTCTAGAAGATTTAACCATTTATCTACAGCATCCATGTCTTTTTGACCCTCAAAGATGGGGATTTCAAAATTAACTTGTACCTTAAACAATGTGGTGTTTCCAGAGTAGCGGTTGGAAGCCAATGCATCGCCTCTGGGTAGATGCTGAAGGATATGTGCAAAGTTTTCCATCATCGCATTCCTTTGTCACTTGAGGGCTTCTTTGACCAAGATTTTGATAGGATCTCCTACCCCCTCATCTTTCTTCTCATCCACCATGGGATGCCATCAGGATTTGTGAGGCTGGTCTTGTAAAGGTTCGACCAGTTCAAGCCCTAACTCCTTATATCCTGACGTCATTGGGGACATGCAAAGAAAAACAGAGAAAAGGCAGACTGCTCTGATTGTAGGTTTTAACCCCATACAGAAATTACCTGCATACGAATTCTAAATCACAGAAAAATAAACAATGCGAGAGAATAACACATAAAAACACATATGCACAGAGATTTTCCCCTCGATCCCAAAACTAGGACTACCAGCTTGATTTTTCATTATGTTCCTTTCAATGTTACAATACATATTTATACATGTTGAAGCATCCAATACCATAGACTGAAAACCATCACGTCTAATACCATGGACCAGAAAACCATCGCATCCAATACCATGGACCGAAAACCATCGCGTCCAAAAAATATAACACAACCCCTCAAATATACAAGTACCCCTCAAACCCCCTGTTAACTATGTGGAAAGAATATAACACAACCCAACAATCTCCCACTTGTTGTTTTCTGTGCATAGGGGGCCACAGGAGAGCTTAGTCATTTTTCCAGCCCTGAAATGCCCATTGTTTCTCTACAGCAAGAGAACTTCTCAGAGCTCAGAGATTTTGTGAATGCATCTGTAGTATTCTTCAAAGTGTCCACCTTTACTAGCAACACCTTTCTGTCTTCTATCATATCCCTCACAAAGTGATACTGAACATCAATGTGCTTTGTCTTTGAATGATAAGCAGGGTTCTTTGCCAAGAAAATTGCACTCTGGCTGTCACAGTCTATCCTTATAGTTCCCTGTACTAACCCCATACTTGAACATAATCTCTGCAACCAAACTGCTTCCTTGCTTGCATGAGTGGCTGCCATGTATTCTGCCTCTGTAGTTGATAGTGCTGCTACATATTATTTCCTACTCATCCAACTGGCTGCACCTCCAAATAGGTTAAACACATACCCACTTGTAGATCTTCTTTGATCCAGATCTCCAACCCAGTCTACATCAATAAAGCCATGAATATCCAACACTCTATCCAATCCTGGTTTTCCTTGGTAGCACAAACCATAATCACTAGTGCCACGCAAATACCTAAAAACCCACTTCACTGTTGTCCAGTGCTCCTTCGCTGGTTTCGACATAAACCTGCTCAATACTCCCACTACATGTGCAATGTCTGGTCTAGTATAGACCATTTCATACATCAAGCTACCGACTGAAATTGCATATGGAACACGGGACATGTCCTCCTCCTCTTCTTGTGTCTTGGGACACTGTTCAACAGATAACCTCATGCCTACAGGAATAGGAACCTTCACTAGTTTACTATCCTACATATTAAACCTCTATAGTATCGTCTCGACATACTTCCTCTGGTTTAACCAGAGCTTCCTCTTTGCCCGATCTCTTTTAATTTCCATTCCCAAAATATAGTTTGCAACACTGAGATCTTTCATGTCGAATTTGGAAGACAATTAGGTCTTCAAATCCTTGATAATTTCTTTGTCATTTCCAACAAGCAACATATCATCCACATACAAGACCAGATAAATAACATGGTCACCAATTAATTTAAAATACACACAATGATCTGATTTTCTTCTCGTGAAGCCAAGTCCCCGTATAAATGTATCAAATTTTTGATACCACATCCTTGGTGACTGTTTTAACCCATACAGAGACTTCTTTAACTTGCATACCAGTTCTTTCTTACCCTTCACCGCAAAGCCTTCAGGTTGCTTCATGTAGATTTCCTCTTCCAAATCCCCGTAAAGAAATGTTGTCTTCACATCCATCTGTTCTACCTCAAAATCAAAAGTAGCAGCAACAGATAAAAGTAGTCTAATAGAAGTTACCTTAGCAACAGGAGAAAAAATATCACCAAAATCAATTCCCGGCACCTGGGAATAACCTTTTGCTACCAACCGAGCTTTGTATTTCTGCACCTTCCCTTCTGCATTTTTCTTCTTCTTGAACACCCATTTGTTGCCAATGGGTTTCCTTCCAGCGGGCAACTCCACCAGATCCCAATCCTCATTTTTGTGCAGTGATGCCATTTCATCAACCATGGCCTCTTTCTAGAGTTTTCCATCCTCTGAATCCACTGCTTCCTTCCAGTTCTGGGATCATCATCAGTAATAGACAAACCAAAGTTTGAACAGAAAGTAGATGGACTATACCTTTGTGGCTGCCTTCTTTCTCGAGCTGATCTTCTCACAGCCGAAGTTTGTGGCTCTTCATATTCTGATTCCTCCTCTGCCACAGAGTCTGATTCTTCCTCCTTTAGTTCAAACTCTATCTTCAGAGGTTCCTTTGGTTGGACTTCATGTTTGACAACATCTTTCACCTCTCTGAACACCAAATATCGACTATACACAACCTTCCTTCTTACTGGGTTCCAAGGCTTATAACCCTTTAAACCATCCTTATACCCAATAAAGATGCACTTTTCATATTTACTATCCAACTTGGTTCGTTTCTCCTTTGGAACATGTACATATGCATCACAATCAAATACCCTCAGATGTGAAAGAGAGGGTTTCTTACCAGTCCATACTTCTTGTGGAGTCTTATCCTCCAACGCTGATGAAGGTGATCTGTTGACCAAGTAACATGCAGTATCCACCGCCTCTGCCCAGAATTCCTGTCCTAACCCGGCACCACTGAGCATGCTTCTTGCCCTTTCCATCAACGTCTTGTTCAGTCTTTCTGTCCATTTTGCTGAGGTGTATATGGAGTAGTCTTCTGCCGTGCTATACCACACTTCTTACAGAATTCTTCAAATTCCTTGCTGCAAAATTCTCCACCATTATCTGTCCTCAACACTTTATCTTCTTCTCTGTCTGATTTTCCACCAGAGCCTTAAATTCTTTAAACCTATCAAAGACTTCAGATTTCTTCTTAAGGAAATATATCCATGTATTCCTTGAGAAGTCATCTATAAAAGATACATAGTACACAGACTTACCCAGTGATGGAACTTTCACAGGTCCAAACACATCACTGTGCACAAGCTCTAATATTTGTTTCATCCTCTTACCACCAGAGGGGAAACTCACCCGATTCTGCTTCCCATATACACAATTTTCACAGAAATCAAAATCCAGAGAGCTATTACTCATACCTTCTACCATACCTTTACCATGAAGTATTCGAAAGCCCTTCTCTCCAATATGTCCAAGCCTTTGATGCCACAACATGGTCTTCTCTCCAGAGACCACTAGATTTTCTGCTCCATTTTCAGGAACCATAGAACTATTGCACCCGTCAACAACAGTGCTACCTTGCAGCTTGTACAGAGTTCCAATCCGAACTCCCCGCATCAATACCAGTGCTCCTCGAAACATCTTGCAGGTATCCTTCTCGAACACTGTCTTTACACCTGCATCATCCAACTTGCTTACAGAAATCAGATTTCTGGCCAATGCAGGAATATGCAGAACACCCGGAAGGGTTCTAACCCTTCCACCTTGCAGCTTCAACTTTACTTTTCCACGACCAACGATTCTAGCCTTCCTATCATCTCCTAAGAAGACATCACCACCATCATATTTCTCATACTCGCAGAACCACTCTCTATGGGGAGTGAAGTGAAAGGATGCACCTGAATCAATTAACCATGCCTCATGATCTACATGTGTACTTGAAGAAGCCAAGTACACATCCCCACCTTCATCTGAGGTGGTTTTTGCCTCTGCAGAAGGAGCATCATCAGATCCCTTTCCTTTATCAGGAGCTTTAGACTTACAATCCCTTCTGAAGTGCCCTTCCTTACCGCATTTCCAACACACCACCTTTATAGGTTTTCCTGGAGATTTAGATCTCCTTCTAGATTTAGATCTCCTACTCGATGACTTATTTTTGTTTCTGTTCTGGGACCGTCCTCATACAGACAAGGCATCACCATTCTAGTTGTCCATATTTTTCCGTCTCATCTCCTCCGTCAGCAAGGTTGAGACTATTTCATCAAACT
>APFE031162270.1:359929-390533 GCA_000404065.3 Pinus taeda | reverse complement strand
CCTAGATCCCAAAACCGGGACTACCAGCTTGATTTTTCATTATGTTCCTTTCAATGTTACAATACATATTTATACATGCTGAAGCATCCAATACCATGGACTGAAAACCATCACGTCCAATTCCATGGACCAAAAAACCATCACATCCAATACCATGGACCAAAACCATCGCGTCCAAAAAACATGTGCGAAAATCATGCACAAAACCATAGGTGGGTCCGCCCAACCTAACATGGGGTCCAAAACCAAAAATTTTTGGGGCGCTACCCCGGACCCCATAAAGTGGGGTTACGGGTACCCCTCAAGCCCCCTGTTAACTATGTGGAAAGAATATAACACAACCCAACACTGATACTACTGATCGGGATTTAAACCGGAATGCAATAAAATAAAGAGATAACCATAAAGATAGATATGCAGCAGAAATAATACTTCATTTCATTAATGTAAAATACTGAAATATGTTTACAAACAAAAATGTACATAAACCACCTAGGGCGATGGTAGCTTAGCTCTAAGAAGAGATGTGGTGGCTACATGCCTCTGAACTATGTTACAATGAGGTTCAAAGGCCTATTTATTGTTGAGAAATAATGGAAAACCCTTAACATCCCAAAACCTAACCCTAGAAGATGAAATGCCAAATTGTGGGCCCCGTTTGGGTAAATTGGTACATCAATTTCCCTGGGTCATAACTTTGGCATACGATCTTCGTTTGATGTGTACAAGAGCTTGTTATAAATATCTATCGAGCACTACCAGTTTGGGAAGGGAAGCATTGGTTGATGCATACATGTTGGCCATAGATTTCCCAAAAAAACGTCGTTTAGGGCCTTAAAATGGCTCCAGAAGTTGAGGCCCTGAAAAACTGCTAAAAGTAGTAAATTATTCTACAAATAAGGAAACTGAAAAGCTGGAAGAGACAGTTGTAGGGGTCCAAGTGGGGGTAGGTGGCCACCAACATCCATCTGGATCATTCCTCCCCCCTTAGGAAGCAATCGTCCCCATTCCATTGAGTTCCTCCATGATATGAGGAAGCTTCTATTGAGCTATTCTACAATCTCTAGTGTGTCTAGTAATGGTGGGAAGCATGGTCGATGATGATCCACATTGAAAACTCGGTGTCAGCAAAGGAATGGAGGAACGTTGTACTCCAATGCATTCTTTCCCATAGCCTTCGTAATGTTGTAAGGACCATGTCAGAGTGGTTGGAGCTTCTAATGGGCTCTTGTAAGGTGTTCTTTCTACAAATGCAACCAAACTTTATTGCCCACTTGAAACTTGTGTGGTACCCCTGTGGGTGAGGAGAAGTTGTTCCGGTGTTCTGTCATGACCATATTCCTTTACTGCTACTACTGCATGGAGGAACCCTTCATGGTGGTAATGGATGTGGTGATTATCTTCCCCTCACTTTGGGTACGAATCAGATAGAAATGAATTTCCTAGTCTGGGAGATGAGCTTGCTGCCTTTCTTAGTAGGGATCAAAAAGGTTGCGGTAGGTGGGGCTACCTCTGATATCTTGAATAATGAATTATCCAAAAAAATAATGATAGTGTGAGGCCTTGAATCATACATAACATGTCACCTCCAAAAGTATGGCTAGCCTAATAATACATCACAAACATCTAGAGGTGTAACATCACACAATACCTCGTCTATGAAGTGGTTTATGTTGTAGCGAAGGTGACACTGATGGCGAACTTTGAGATCTATTCCTTCATGAAGCCACCCAATACTATATGGTTGTGTGTGTGGTGTATTCGATAGGCCCAACCGCTTCATGACCTCTGCTGAAATGAGATTCTTTTGGCTGCCATTGTTGATCATGAATTGCAGTGGTGAACCCTTTACCCACATCTGTGAGTGGAAAACATGCCCCCCTCCTCTGGATCTTTGGGTTCATTCTTTTGGATCTTGGCGGTGGCAACAGTGGCGTTGGGCTCCACATCAATGATCTGCTTCCCTTTGTCATTCCCCTTATTAGGTTCTAGCTCAGGGTTGGAACATACATCTGATTCAGAAGCCTTCAACTCAGTCACCAGTGACTGCTTGGTCCAACACTCGCTTGTGTTATGAGTGGGACCCTTGTGGAACTCACACCACATTCCTCTGTCCTTCTTTAGCTTCGTGGTGTTTTTCTTTTCTTGTGGCTTCGATGGGTTGTCTTGGGTCACCCCACCTTGGCTTTGTCCTTTGGGCTTTGGATATTCAGATCCAAATTCTCGCTTCTTCTGTTTGAACTTTTGCTTGATTTTGACAGCATATCGGTACGTCGTGCTAAGCAAGGAGATGTTTAGGAACTCCATCTCTTCTTGGATGTATCTGTGTAGGCAGCCGTGGTATTTGAGTACTAGATGTAGATCAGAATCTTTCATACCCAACTGTGTGTGAAGGGTATGAAAAATATTTGTGAACTATGGAACATCTTAGTTCCTTCCCTATCGCAGCATGGTCCACTTTATGTATTTGTCCTCATAGCTTTTGACAGGGTAGTACTACTCCTTGATGGCATCCTAGAATGAATCCCAAGGGGGTGTGGCTGAAAATAGTGAGCTTGTGATTTCATTCTTCTGTTCACAGTAGGTTTCCCACTACTCCTTGATGTGGGGGGCCGCTTTGAGAAGAGTGAAAACAATCTTTTCCCGACTCGAAAAATCATGAACAGAAAAATACCCTTCTAGAAGATTTAACCATTTATTTACAACATCCACATCTATTTGACCCTCAAAGATGGGGATTTCAAAATTAACTTGTACCTTGAATGGTGTGTTGTTTCTAGAGTAGCTGTTGGAAGCCGATGCATCGCCTCTGGGTAGCCATTGAAGGATTTGCGCAAATTTGTCCATCATCGCGTTCCTTTGTCACTCAAGAGCTTCTTCGAGCAAGATTTTGATACGATCTCCTATCCCCTCATCTTTCCTCTCATCCACCATGGGAGGTCGTTGGGATTTGCGAGGCTGGTCTTGGAAAGGTTTGACCAGTTCAAGCCCTAACTCCTTATATCCTGACCTCGTTGAGGACATGCAAAGAAAAACAGAGAAACGACAGATCAATCTGATACCATTAATCCAAATTTAAACAAGAATGCAATAAAATATAGAGATAACCATAAAGATATATATGCAGTGGAAATAATACTTCATTTCATTAATGTAAAATACTAAAATGTGGTTACAAACAAAAATGGAAAAGAACCAGCTAGGGCGATGGTAGCTTATCTCTGAGAAAAGATGTGGTAGCTACATGCATCTGAATTGTGTTACAATGAGGTTCAAAGGCATATTTATTTTTGAGAAATAATGGAAAACCCTTAACATCCCAAAACCTAACCCTAAAAGATGAAACACCAAATTGTGGGCCCTGTTTGTATAAATTGGTACATCAATTTCCCGATGTCATAACTTTGGCATACGACCTCTGTTTGACGCGTACAATAGCTCGTTAGAAATATCCATCTGAGCACTACCACCTTGGTAAGGGAAACATCAGTCCATGGACCCATGTTTCCCACAAATTTCCCAAAAACCATCGTTTAGGGTCTCAAAACGGCTCCAGAATTTCAGGGCCCAAAAAACTACTAGAAATACTAAATTGTGCTACAAATAAGGAAACTAAAAAGCTAAAAGAGACAATTGAAGGGGTCCAAGTGGGATAGGTGGGTGGCCACCAACATCCATATGGATTAGTTGAAGGGATGATGTTCTTCATTTTAGTGTCCCCATTGGTCTCTCAGCTGGGAAAGGTACCCTCTACTCTTTCTCCATTCTGCCTAGCATTTTTGTTTTCAACCATTGTCTTAGGAGGGATATTTTCTTCCTCTTATTCCCCTATAAGTTCTTCAAATATCTTTGGCTGTTCCCCTAAAGGTTCTTCTGGATCACTGCCACCGAAGAAGAGAGAAGGGTGGCTTTGTGATGTGGTGGGGGTGTTGGGTAGGAATTTTCCTGAATTGTCTCTGTTCCTACGAAGCATGAAAGGAAATCTCTTTTTGGTTGATTTTTGTTTTTTTCTTCCTGTACCTACAAAACCGAAATTGATTGAACAAACAAATTGCAACTACTGAAATGAACTTGCAGAATTGAAATGAAAGCAAGGAAATAACTAATCTACCTTTGCTGAAAAGGAAATTGCAGAATTGAAAGGGCTAATCTACTTTCGCTGAAATGGAAATTATAGAATTGAAAGGACTATTCTACTTTTGTTGAAATGGAAATTGCAAAATTGGAAGGACTAATCTACTTCTGCTAAAATGGAAATTGCAGAATTGAAAGGACTAATCTACTTTCATTGAAATGAACTACTTAGCAGAATGTTGCAGTAGAAAATAGAAGAAAAGTAGTAATCACAAAATACTTTGATGCTTCCCTGGCAACGGCACCAAAAAGTGGTGAGCACCAGTATTGCAGCAATAATGCTACAACTCCTGGGCTTCCTACTTTACTTTTATCAACCAGAAAGTTCTTAACAAACACGAAAGCGACAGTGTTGTATGCACAAGTACTAGTTCTTACTGGAGGCTGTCACTTGGTCAGCTAGCACAAGATCACTAGGAGCTCAATCCAACTTCTATGAATTACAGAAGAAGCTTTACATGTGATGAAAGAAAGGAAAGGTTACCCTACAGAGGCTACTCTACTTGCAGGAAATGAAAGAAGACTGAAATGTGAAGTAACCCTAGCAAACCATAATTAACCAGCTAATCCTACTTTTGCAGAAAGAGAGGTGAAAAACCATAAAACGAATGCCATTACCTACTTGGGAAGTAAACAACATCTACGCAAGATATTTCTAGAAGGAAATGAGAAAAAAACATATTTTTGGATTTTTATGTATTTTTAGGTGAAATTGTCATGCATGTAATTTATTTGTTTGTGAATTTGGCAGCTATTAGGTGGCAATGGATAGAAACGTTGGAGTTTTTAAAGGTGTAGGAAGGTTTGCAGGGGTCCTAGGAGGTCCCAGGTGGCCTTCTAGAGGCTTTCCCTGCAATCAGACTTCAAAAAGACACCTACAGGAGGTTGCAGGGGATCTACAGGAGGTCTACAAGAGGTCTACAAGAGGATGTCGAGAGCTATTTTAGAGGTTTTGAAGGTCGAGAAATGGGTGGAAAGGGTAGCTGATGGCTAGGAAGATGTGTTAAGGTGTCCAAGGTTCATCAAGGAGGATTAGGGAAGAGAAATATGGTTGGACTTGTTCAAGGAAAGAGAGGAAAGTTCGTGAGAAAAATGCAGAAAATTAAAGCAGATTTGTGAGGGACTTTGGATGACCTATGGAAAATGGATCAAGGAGAGATGGCGATGGCTGATTAATTGACGTATTGTGAGTAGAGATGTACTGCAAGAGAACTGAAAACACTGAGACTAAGCAAGCAAAGGAACTAACTACACTAAAAAACAGAGTTGTTTATCAAGCTAGTATAAATTTTGATCTAGGAAAGTAAATCCTGAACAATGCTATATGGAAAGAAAGCATGGAGGGAAATTTATTACATAGATATAAATGAGCATGATGAAATAGATCTACAAAAAATAATTAACCTTCTAACAAGCTGCAACACTAGAAATCCTTTGGCAAAAGAAAATCTATGTTTTTTTGTGGTAGCAAGAGGGTCTTGGCCTCAGTTCATGGTCCCGAACGGGAGAAAGGAGGAAAAGACTCTGTTGATGGCCTTTTTGTATCTTCTTCTATCACTATTCAACCTGCTGCAGTAAATTTAAATGGAAACAACCTTTTAAATTACCAAAAGCAACCTATTCTTAACTAAGAATGAAATCTATCTATCAACAACGCTTTCATAAACTGAAACAAAGCATATAAATACAAAACAAGAAGTTCTGGGCATCTTGGGTTGGGCCCTAACCCAAGAGCTTTAGCCCTCTGAGGTAACTCAGTGCTGGCTCATAAAAGATTTCATCTTCATTATCAAAATAATAGTCACATTACATGAAACTATCCACAAAAGTAAGCTCAAAATGAGCTGAGAAAAAATTGCAACAAAAGTGAAAAAATTTGACTAACATCCAAAATCCTAATGAGGCCCTATGCCTCTCTACTTATACAATTGGAGCTCCCAACAACTCCCTTAAAACTAGGGAGACTTGGCTCCCAAAACTTGAGATAGACAACAATTATCCTCCACTTGCTTGGCTACCTCTTTGGTGCATTGATGTGGTTGCTTGTGCTCTGAGATTCCTGAAGGAGAATTTGAAGTAGGGAGTCATAAATGAGGGCTACCCTCCTATAAATCCTCTCCCTTGTCTTATTCTAATATTTGCTGCCAAATGTTCATTAAATCTTTGACTTTGTCTCCAAAACTGACCAAAAATCTGCATTAAGCACACATTAGACTTCAAGGCATAATGACCAACCCAACTCACTCTATGAGCATAAATATAATAAAAAATATGAAATAAAATAATGAGAATGGTGGATTAATCTAAGTTAGGAGGCAAAATGAGCCCATATAATTACCCATTTATGGGGCTCGTCAACCATTTTTAGTCTCCTTGCATAAACTCATGCATAGTCGATATAATTTCTTTAGTGACAGGAATGTCTAGCCCAATGGACTCTCAAATAATTCCCATCCAAGTTCATTGAAAATTCGATAGTAATGGATTCATATAGTCCCTGCAACCTCTCAAAATAGGTGTGTCATAACGCATTTTGAAAAACCTGCCACACATTTGGATGGCGTTGGATTCATTGTGTCTTCCAGTTCATGCCTAACAGCTTGCCCACCCATTCGGTCGATTTCTCTATAACAACATCCAGAGCAGCAGCAGAACTATTGAGGAGAGTGTTAGCTGGTAAAGTTGCGATGACAGGGATTGCAGTGGAAAAGGATGTGGTGAAAGGGAAATCCGGGCAGATGTTATGGGGAAAATCCATGATCGATTGTGGTAATATTGGCAATTATTACAACACATTAGGAAGGGTCGTAATTCAATGTAATCGTACATAATTTAATTTCCAATTCATATGGATAAATGTGCAAGGTATGGCAGGTATGATAATAATGATCATGGAATGTACGAGTTGGCGCGAGGTTCAACAACAATAATGACAGATCATCATTGATATTAAATACGACATCTTTAACATTAAATATGATACCACCCCCCAACTGAGGGATGACCATCCACGGTCATGTCTAGTCATGTCATAGGTGAAATATCAATCAAATCCATGAAGTCAGTTAGGGACATACCCAGTGACTTACCTTAACGAAGAAACAACACCGAATGAGTACTTAGACTGAATTGCTATGAACAGAGTAACAACACTAGAGGAGTAATAACACCAATGTACTTAGACAAAATCGCGACAAATGAAGTAACATCGAAGGAGTAATAGCATCAGTGAAGTACCTGTAATAAAAATAATGATAAAGTAGTAACAACACACACACACATATATTGAATTAAGCAAGAGGTGCAGAGGAAGAGTTCTCTACACTAACAATCTCAAAACCAAAATTATCAGAGAGATGTTTAACAAAGGAGTCTTTAGAAACTAGATAGTGACATAATCTTAGGCGATGTCCATTTATAATCAGTGGATTATGTGCCTCATTGATTGTTATGAGTCTAACAATCCCTTTATGAAACACTGTGTCAACTTCATATGGTCCCATCCATCTAGAGTAGAGTTTTCCTTTAAAATATTTGAACCGAGAGTCATAGAGGAACGCCCAATATCCTCTTTGAAACACCTTTTTCTTGATAATTTTATCATGCCATTTAATCTGTTGCTGCTGAATTGCAGCAGTGTTTTGGACATCTATGAAGCAAATTTCATCCAACTCATTTAACTATTCTAGTCGGTGTTTCTAGGCTTATGAAATATACAAACCTACTTCAAGGGTTGTCCTAAGAATCTTAATTTTTAATTGCACTGGAAATAAATTGGATTTCCCATAGACAACCTCATGTGGTGAAAATGTTGTTGTGTTCCACCATATTGTTCTATATGCCTAGAGTTCCTCAGGAAGATTTTTGGCCCAATTTTGGGAATGGTTTGCTACAATATTCGTAAGGATATTCTTTGGAATTTTATTGTACTCTCAACTTGAATATTTGCCTGAGGATGATATGGAGATGTCACCCTATGCTTGATTCCATGCTTCTTTGTAAGTCCTGCTATCAGTTGTGATGTGAACTATGCCCCTCCATCTAAAATTATCTCCATGGGAGCTCCATACTGGGAGAAAAATTCTTTGAATAAGAAGTTTGAGGCAACCTCTTTTGTCGCTTTTGCAACAGCCTTGGCCTCTACACACTTTGTCACATAATCCCTGTAGAGTAGAATATGGACTTTCTAATGTGAAGGTGGATTGAACGGCCCAATGAAATCGATAGGCCATTTCTCAAAGGGCTCAAGAGTTAGTTGAGGATGTAATGACATATCATTCGACCATCCAGGTTGTCCCATCTGCTAGAATCTATCAAACCCTTGAACATATTTCCTTGCATCACAAAAAGTAGAGCGACAATAGTACCCCATCTGTAACACCTTATGACATGTTTGCTTATCTGCAAAATGCCATCCAAAAAGGCCATCATGAGTAGCATTTAGGCCATCATAGATGTCATCCTCACCTGTGTAGTTCCATATTTTTTTCTTAGGCCCTGTATAAAAGAGGTATCCCTCTATCCACGAATAGCGAGCAATGATGGATAATATTTTGCTGCTCTATGTATGGCAAGTGTTTAGGTACCTTTCATGTAGCTAGATAGTTATTATTATCTACATAAGATGGAGCGTGAGTAGAAATTGGAAAAAGATGTTCATATGGAAAACTATCCTCTACAGGTGTACCTTCATAACTAGAATCCAACCTAGACAGGAAATCTACAACTACATTATCTTTCCCTGGCTTATCTACAATGGTGATATCAAATTCTTGAATTAATAATAATCATCTTGTAATACGACTAGGAGTTATTATTTTATTCATCAGATACGTGATGGTTGTATCATCAATGTGCATGAAAGTGAGATACCCTGTAATATAATGTTGAAACTTATTAACAACATAAATAACAACCAACAACTCTTTTTCAATTATCGTTTAGTTTAGCTCACTGGGAATTATATTCTTGCTGACGTAATTGATCCTGTATGATTTCTTGTCCTCATGTTGTCCCAAGAATGCCCCTATTGCTGTGTGAGAAGAATCTATAGAGATATGAAATGGGAGCTTCCAATGAGGACCATGTAGTATCGGAGCTTTGCAAACTCATTCTTTGATTTTCACAAACATTCATATTCATCTGACCACACAAACTCTGCATCCTTAGGTAACAATTGAAAAAGTGGAAATGCTATTTTAGAACAAAAATTCTATAGAACTTCTATAATAACCAACATAATGGACGAAAATTTAATATTACTTCTACCTTCACTGGATCAACCCGAATTCTTGAAACTGAAAGAAGGTGTCCTAGGACTATTCCTTATTTCATCATCATATTGCATTTCCCTGTAGTAAGAAAAACATGTATTTTCTTATATTTTTAAAGTAATTTCTCTATGTTTTCCACACCTTCCTCAAAATAATCCCCATATGGGGTGAAGTCATCCATGTATATTTCAACACTATCATTGACTAGATCAGAAAAAATTCCTAATATTGCCCATTGAAAGGTAGAAGGTGTATTAAAGAGACCAAATGGGAGGACTTAGTATGCAAAGTTTCACTAAGGGCATGTGAAGGTAGCTTTATCTTAATGCTCGAGAGTTATTTAGATTTGGTTGTACCCACTAAATCTGTCCAGAAAGGAAAAAAACTTATTTTGGACTAGTGTATCAAGGACCTAGTCAATAAAAGATAAAGAGAAATGATCTTTTCGAGTTTCTTTATTTAATTCCCTACAATCAAGATAAATCTGCCATTTTCCATTCTTCTTCAGAACAATGACTAGTAGGGATACCATTGACTATCTGAAATTGGGTAAATAAATCCTACATCTAATAGTTTATGCAGTTCTTCTTTGACAATGTTCTTTAAAGAATGATTCATTCGTCTTTGTGGTTGCCTAAAAGGTCAATATTCTTCTTTAATGTATATGTGATGAGTACATAAGTCAGCAGAGATTCCCTTCAAATATGTATATTCCCAACCAAAGGCTTCTTTCTATTCTCAAAGGACTTTTAGTAACTGTTCAGACTCGGAAGGTGAAATTTCACAATTAACATTCAACATATTCCATGGTTTGATTTCTATAGGAAAAGTATAGGGTACAATTACAGGAACATTTTCAACTTCAGTCTCTCGTTGAATGGCTTCCTGAACATTGCAATTCATAACAAATTCTAATAGTCGGTGGGTTGAATCAGAAACAGGTTTAGGGCTAATGATAAAGGTACTAATGGTATCATCTTCTATTTCATCCTTAAAATATAGGCCTAACCAATAGTAAGAATTGGTTTAATTTCTTCGTTTTCAGGTTTAATCCCTTTCGCAGGTAGATATTTTTGTATTAAGGTAAATCCTAGTTTATCTGGTGAACTTGGTTATGCAAGGGGATAAAGGATAAGATTATTTGTAACTTCCCCATTGGATATTACAATATTTCCTTACTCACACCCAATGTAAGCATCTGCAGTCACAAGCTATGGTCATGAGTCTACTGAAATGGTTATATCTTCCAACTTCCCTACTCGTCTTATAGTAGATCAATGTTCTAATTCTAGGATCATGCGAGTTGTTTAAGGTTTCACATGCCCAAGGTAATCACAGTTGCAAAAGTTATGACATTAATTGTTGCCCGCAAGTCTACAAGCACATTTGGTATATCAACCCCATTAATCTGTACTGTAAGAATCAGGTTCCATGGATCCCCATACATAACAGGTGTAGGCTTCCCAAACATTATGTCTGATAATTTTCCCATAACATGAATATTGAGTGGATCCTTTGGTTTTCTTCTAGGTTTCTTAGAAAAATATTATTTTATCGTTTTGGCATAAATTGACACGTCCCTCATAGTTTGAAGTAACAGGATGTTGACAAATAAATTTTGCAATTCCCTAAAAATTCAAATTCGGGACAAGGACTTTGTTTTCTCAAGGATAGTCTCTCGGGATAAGGTCGACCATTCTGACATCCTCCAGTAACAATTGTTTGAGAAGGGGTTTGTTTTTCCATAGGATTTTGCATTGACTCATCCTCAATTTTTATAGTAGAATTCCTAAGTTCTGGTTTTGAGACTTCATCATCAGTATGTTCAACAATTATTGGAGAAGTTTGAGTATTTACTACTAGACCGGACGAGAGATTTAATTCATTATAGTCTGCAGTAGCAATATTATATGCAGGGAGTTGAGTGTCTTAACCTATTGAGGCCCCCTATTGTTTAGATTTAGGATGGATTGAATAGGAATTCGTGGAAAAAGAGGAGGATTACTAGTGGAGGCATTAGAGGGCATCTGTAACTATTGTTGTGGCATAAGCTGGGAGAGTTGTCCTGAAGAAGGAGGAGTTCCACGCCAATTCTGGGACCATGAAGGAGTTGTACCAAGCTAAGGGAACAATGTTTTCCAAGGCATTGGATATTGACAGGACTGTGGCCATTGATCCACATTTAAACAGGAATGCAACATATTAAAGATATAACCATAAACATGGAGATGCAGCGGAAATAATGCTTCATTTCATTAATGTAAGATACTGAAATATGCTTACAAACATAAATGGAAATAAAACATCTAGGGCAATGGTAACTTATCTCTGAGAAGAGATGTGGTGGCTACATGGTTCTGAACTGTCTTACAATGAGGCTTGAAGGCCTATTTATTGTTGAGAAACAATGGAAAACCCTTCACATCCCAAAACCTAACCCTAGAAGATGAAACGCCAAATTGTGGGCCCCATTTTGGGTAAATTGGTACATCAACTTTCCCGGGCCATAACTTTGGCACCCGATCTTCATTTGATGCATACAATAGCTTGTTAGAAAGGTCTATCTGATAACTATAACTTTGGGAAGAGCAACATTGGTCCATGGACACATGTTGCTCCCAGATTTCCCAAACAAAGTCATTTAAGGCCTCAAAATGGCTATGGAAGTTCAGGTCCTGAAAAACTACTAAAAATAGTAAATTGTGCTACACTTACGGAAACTGAAAAATGAAAAGAAATAGTTATGGGGGTCCAAATTGAATAGGTGGGTGGCCGTCAACATCCACTTGGATGATTCCTCCCCCCTTAGGAAGCAATGGTCCCCATTGCGTTAAGTTCCTCCATCTACTAAACTTTGTCCCTAGTGAGTTGTTGTGCAATCTCTAATGTATCCAATAATGTTGGGAAGCATGGTCGAGTGCATTCCACATTGAACACTTGGTGCAAGTGAAGGAATGGAGGAATGATGTGCTCCAAAGCATTGTTTCCCATAGCCTTGGTAATGTTGTAAGGACTGTGTCAAAGTGGTCTGAGCTTTTGATGGGCTCTTATAGGGAATTATTTTTGCAGATGTAACCAAACTCTATCGTCCATATGAAACTCATGTGGTACCCCTGTGGGTGACGAGAATTTGTTCTAGTGTTTTGTCATGACCGTATCCCTTTTTTGTTGCTGCTGTGTGGATGAACCCTTTGTGGGGGTCATGGATGTGGCGACAATATTCCCCTTACTTTAGGAGTGAACCAAACAGAGAATGAATTTCCTAGTCTGGGAGACGATTTTGCTGCATTTCTTAGCAGAGATCAAAGAGGTGGCAGTAGGTGGGGCTACCTCTGGTATCCTACATAATGAATTACCCAAAGTAATAATGACAGCACAAGGCCTTGACTCATACACAATATTTTGCCTCCAGAAGTATGGTTGGCCAAATAGTACATCAAAAACATCCAAAGGTGCAACATCACACAATACCTCATCTATGAAGGGTTTGATGCTGTAGGGAAGGAAGCACTGCAGGCGGACTCGGAGATCTCATCCTTGGTGAATCCACACAATACTGTATGACAGTGGTTGTGGTGTAGTTGGTAGGCCCAACTACTTCATGACCTCTGCTTAAATGAGGTTCTTTTGGCTCGCACTTTCAACATTGAATTGCAGCGGTGAATCCTTCACCCAAATCTATGAGTGGAAAAGACGCTCCCCCTCCTTTGGATCTGCGAGCTCATTCTTCTGGATCTTGGTTGTGGAAACAGTGACGTTTATCTCTGCATCAATGATCTACCTCCCTTTTCCATTCCCCTTGTCGGGGTTTGACTCAGGGTTAGAACATGCATCTAATTTGGAAGCCTTCAACTTGGCCATGAGCGACTGGTTGGTCTGACACTCACTTGTGTTCTGAGTGGGGCTCTATTGGAATTCACACCACTTTCCAGTGTCCTTCTTTGACTTCGTAGTGTTGTTATTTTCTTGCACCTTTGACGGGTTGCCTTGGGTCACTCCACCTTGGCTTTGTTCTTTGGTCTTTGGATTTGTAGATCGAAAGTCTCGCTTCTTCTATTTAAACTTTTGCTCGATTTTCACAGCGTATCGGTATGTCTAGCCGAGTGAGAAGATGTTCAAGAACTCCATCTCTTCCAGGATGTATCTATGTAGGCAGTCGCGTTATTTGAGTACTAGATGCAGCTCAGAATATTTGATACCTAACTATGTGTGAAGGGTATGAAAAATGTTGGTGAACTCTAGCACATCTTGGTCCCTTCCCTATCATAGTGTGGTCGACTTTATGTATTTGTCCTCATAGCTTTTGACAGGGTAGTACTTCTCCTTGATGGCATCCTGGAATCAATCCCAAGTGGATGTGGCTGAGAATAGTGAGCCCATACTTTCGTCCTTCTGCTCGCAGTAGGTTTCCCACCAGTCCTTTAAGTGGGGGGCTGCTTTAAGAAGAGAAAAAATAATATTTTCTCGACTGGGAAAATCATGAACATAAAAATACCCATCTAGTATATTTAACCATTTATCTACAATATCCACATCTGTTTGACCCTTGAACATGGGGATTTCAAAATTAACTTGTACCTTAAAGGGTGTGGCATTTCCAGAGTAGCTGTTGGAAGCCGATGCAAAAAATTACAGATATAACCATAAACACAAAGATGCAGTGGAAATAATACTTCATTTCATTAATGTAAAATATTGAAATATGCTTACAAACAGAAATGGAAATAAACTAGCTAGGGCAATGGTAGCTTATCTATGAGAAGAGACGTGGCGGTTACATGGCTCTGAACTGTGCTACAATGAGGCTTGAAGGCCTATTTATTGTTGAGAAACAATGGAAAATCCTTCACATCCCAAAAGCTAACCCTAGAAGATGAAACACCAAATTGTGGGACCTGTTTTGTGTAAGTTGGTACATCAACTTCCCGGGGTCGTAACTTTGGCACCTGATCTTCATTTGACACACAAAATAGCTCGTTATAAAGATCTATCTGAGAAATATAACTTTGGGAAAGAAACATCGGTCCATGAACCCATGTTTCTCCCAGATTTCTCAAAAAAAATATTTTAGGGCCTCAAAACGGCTCTAGAAGTTTATGACCCGAAAAACTAGTAAAAATAGTAAATTGTGCTACACTTACGGAAACTTAAAAACTGAAAGAGATAGTTTTGGGGGTCTAAATGGGATAGATGGGTGGCCACCAACATCCACTTGGATCTTCCATGAAGGTGAAAAAGATACAAAGTAAGGCCCAAAATTCAAATTATTAAAATACTAAGAGGGGTCTTGAGGCATTCCATGATTCATGTTCTGTGGATATGGTTTCCATGGTTTCCTTGATCCCATGAAGTACATATGATCTACCTCTTCATTTTCTCCCTAAAAGACAACCTTCAGCCTAGACATAGATGGATAGGTGCTAGTGGAATGACTATGTTCACATATCGCGCAGGTCTCTATAGTATTCAGTTGGCATACCTTCAGCAGGTGCTTCTTCCTGCGTGGAGGGAAAAAATGGACATAGCCTTCTTTGATTCCATAATCTTTTGTTTCGCCTATGAAATGTCCAACTCTGAGGACAATGTGCTCAAGATATCAGTCCTCAAGCTATCCAACAAGTTTCCAATTTTTTCTTTCGTAACTCCACCACTAGATGTCTTGAGGGTGTGTATCCCCTGCCTATGCCTCGTAGATCCATGCGAACACTTAATGCACGATTTGTAGATGGTGTCAAATTATTATTTTGATATATCTCCCTTTCCTACTATGTTCAAAAGTTACAAGGATTCCTCCAATAGTTTCTGGAGAAAAATTATCTTCATGATGTCCTTATGCAAATCACTATGGCCAGATCTCTACAAACTGTATTTGAAACGTTCAACAAATTCCTCCATTTTCTCATCCTCTTTCTACATAATCTTAAATATTTATTCCATAACATCTCAGGAAAATAGTCTTCATAATTTTCAAGGAAAATAGTCTTCATATCATCCCATGTAGTAATAGATTTCCCCCCTAAGTGCATGAACTATCTCAAATTTGTTCCCTTCAAAGTGGCAGGGAATATCTTCAATTTCTTGGCATCAGAAATATAGCCATACCCCAGCCAGACAATGTCGAATTCAAATAGGAATGTGTCTAGATATTTAGAAGAAAGATCATGAAAGTTAGGTAATTTTATCAAAGGAATAAGCTTCATGGCATATCACCCCTTATATATCCAATTAGGAACTCGATTGAACAAGTTGTAGGAGCCATGAATATCTTCTAATATTCATTTGGAATCTAAACAGGTTCAGGTTCTTTTATAATGCATGATTGAATCTGTTTAATAGCATTTCCTCGATCAAATTGTGCAGTGAATTCCCTCAAGTTACCTTCTTCTTCTTAACTTATAATGTTCAGTTCCCCTGATCCTCTTCTTGCTACTTCTTCCCTGAACTGTGCTTCTACTATTGGGGGAGGTTTTCGTTTTGAAACTAACTACCCTCCATATCTCGTATGAGATCTCACCCTAAGAGCATCTCACGACAATGCTCCTCACTCAACTTCTGAAATGATTTCTTGCATATATGTAATTTTGCCTATATCTTTCCTTCGTCTTTTTTGGGGTCTTCCTCTGCCCCTTTTATGTGTATCTTTGTTCATGGAATTAGAAAATAAAAAGAAATCATTCAAGAAAATCAAAAGCTCAGGACCTAGAGCATGGTGAAAACTTCTCTCCCTAGGACGAAAGAGTCACCGCTAAAAAGAAAGAAAAATAAGGAAAAAAAAATCAACCACAAAATCTAATCTCTTTGGGACCTGTTAGGACTCTAGGAAACTCTCCTAGGTTGTAGCATGGAGATGCCTGGTAACATATAAATTAAATTAATTTTGCAGACGTTCATTGGAAGGGATGATGGTTTGGTTCAAGCCAGATAACCACTTCTACTCTGTTTTCACTCCAGACATGCATGAACACTCTTAGAATACAAGGCTTTATACCACCAATGCTCAAAAATTTAGGAATTAGGTGAATATGGAGAATACTGACCACACCAGCCAATACACACAACCATGTGATCGGTGGCTACAACTAGTAAAGAAACTTGTCGATCTAATCTATCAATGCAAAGACAAGATGACAATTGTTTTACATCAGACACAGAAGAAACCTCAGTGGCCTACTCACTGATACATTCAGTATTTCTGTACAAAGATAAGATGACAGTTATTTGGTATTAAACATGGAAGAAATCATGAATACAGTGCCATAGACACAAGCTTATAATAGAGAAGAAATGAGCAGTGAGCATGTAACAACAAAAGATGCTTGCATTGCTGAAAATGAATATGAGACGCTGCAAGTTATAGAGTGTCTATAGTCTCTAGAAGTTGAACCTTCCATCAAATGCTAACCTTCGTACATATTTCTTTAGGCTATTTATAATCTTTCATTACACTGGCCCTAGTTATTTATGGATGGGGGAGGTCTTAATCGACGAACAACCACTATTAATTGTCTGATAGTGTCTTCGGATGCAGTTGATTTCTCTGTTATGAAAACTCCATTAGTCTGATATTGTGTTGTCCTTCAGGGGGTTGGACTAATCATGGCAGAGGAGTTCCATGACTGTTAAATTTGGTTGTTGAGTCGTGTTGTGTCCTTTTCTCCATTTGGCCATGCTCTCTGTTTAATTCAGTTGTTGGGGGTCAGACTAGATGTGGGGATGGAGTGCATGGGTAGATGAACAACGAGGATGGTCATTGATGGTGGTTGTCGGATTGAGGAGACGTGTGGTGGAGATCAATTTGCAGAGGCTAAAGATCATGGCGGGAGCTGAATATGTTCAGGCCGTCAGATCTTCAAGTAGGTAGATCAGACGGTTATCAAACGGTGGAGCTACGTGGATAGTAAAGGGCAGGGTGGTTTACTTTGGGCGGTAATGGTTTTTTTATCATGCAGACATTGGGCGATAAGTGGTAATTGTACGAAGTCATGCGATTCCATTCAGTGGCTAACACGTAGTGACAGAGGAGAGAGAGAAATCGCCTATATAATGCGGGTACCACCTGTGCTAGTTGTCCATGCGATATGAGTGAGGGCCGTCAGATCTGGCAAAGGTGATCTGATGGTGGAGGCTGATCAGGTAGGTTGCCTTTATTGAGAGAAATATGAGTTATTGGATTGGTGGGAGAAGATCAATGATGTGGATGCGGTGAGGCATTTTATCACCGCACAAGGATAACACGCAAGGGCATATGGTTGGGTTTTATGGGTACTTTGGCTTTGCGCTTGGGGTTAAGGCCAAAAGGGAGTATTTTGATGGGGTGAGAGGGTGGATGAAAGAAACGGGAAGGTTAGCAATTGAACAGGTAAGAGGAGAACAGAGAAAAATGACCTAGGTGGGTCCCCTTTGAGAACAACAGATCAGGCCGAGCCCCTCTTTGACCTTCCAAAAGTCAACACTACATCTCAGGGCTAACACTGGCTCCTTCTTGGGATGAAACCCTCCCTGTGAGGTTTCAAGAACCATAGACCACTACCTTCTATATGAAAACAAGATCAGAAACATTGCCTAATATTCCATTGGGCATGGAGTCTATATAAGCCTACACTAAAACTGAAAAAAGAACATATTTATAAAATTGAGGCCTAAAAGGCTTAGAAAAAATAAAATTTCAAAAACCGCGCATTGATTAGGCCATCAAAAACTGCTTCTTCTTCCAAGATTTTCAGCATGAAAGTACTGTTCCCTTGGACATGAGAAATGACAAAAGGTCTTGTCCAAAGAGCATCAAATTCACTATGATTTCCTTTCTTTTCCTTCAGTGCATCCCATTTGAGAACCCAGTCACCAACCTAAAAATTGTCCATCTTTGCTTTTCTGTCAAAAGATTCTTTGTTAAACACACATGGGAAACATAAAATAGGAAAGATAAATCATGTGAGTTCAATTTTTATTAACAAGAGATATACATTTATAGTACATGTGGTGACCGTTGGGTTTCACATCCCAAGGTCTCTTGGACTCCTTTTGTCCATTCGGCTTCCACGCTAACCCATTGAGGATTAGGTGTCCAACATTCCCCCCCTTAATCCGAAGGGTTATGTATGAGTCCAAGAAGACAACTGTAATACAAAATGTTCAAATATGCATGGCAACACTAGGTTGAATGTGCTCTCTGAAATGTTGGTATAAAGGGCGGTGGTTTAAGGATGGCCACCAACATTGGAACGCTTAGTGTAGTTCCTAGAACTCTTCCAAAACTGGCAAGAAGCTGAAGTCTTTTGCTAGAGGAGGTGCTCCTCTTGTTTTGAAGAGGGAAACCTCCAACCATGAAAGGGAGGTCTCACCCCGCATAAAAGGGAAAACTTGAACCTGAAAAGGGAAGTCTCAACCTGTGATGGTTTAAGGATGACCAACAAATTTGGAATGCTTAATGCAATTCCTGGAACTCTTCCAAAACTGGCAAGAAGCTGGAGTCTTCTGCTAGAGGAAGTGTTCTTAATTTTGTTCCTGGGATTCTTCCGAAACTGGCAAGAAGATGAAGTCTTCTACTAGAGGAAGTGTCCCAGATTGCAAACTGAAGGCATGTTCACGGGCATCTTTGTCTCTGGCTACAACTCTGAAACTGGTGTGGCAAGTTGTGGCTTAGGCTCACTTGATGTGGCTTTGAAGCTTGTAGATGACCATCATTTCCCCCCCCTGTCAGATACAAGGCGAGAAGATGGCGAAAGCTCAACTGAAAGACTGTTCAATACTCTAGAACAAGTTCTGACATGTGTTTGGAATATCTTCTTAGCTGTTGATGCCCATTTCCAAGAAGTGATCCATCTAAGATGAATCTTTGTTCTTGCAGGACGTTTGTTTTTGAAGCATCTGTTTGAAGAATGACTGGTTTTATGGCAGTGCTTACATGGATGAAGATAAAAACAATGATCTTTCATATGGCCAACTCGATCACAGTGTTGGTATTTCACATTATGTTGTTGTTTTTGTTACCGTGGAAGAGGGGCAGAGTCTGGAACAGCTGAAGCTGAACTGTCATGAGGAGCAGGTGAACTGTCATGAATGAATCTAGCACTCTGAAACTAAATGGGTTTTGAGTAGTCCGTGATATGAAAGGACAAGTCCTTGTCATATCCAAGACCGGTTCTATGCTTGTTGTGGACAAGTTGTTCCCAAGGTATGATGATGGGCTTGAGAAGTGCAAATTGAGTTTCTACATCTACATGTACAACTGCCGCTTTATTTGAATGAACTGTAACATTATTGACTTGCTGTTTATGGGAGTCTGTTTCAATCTTCTGAACAGAAACAGGTTCAGAATGATGACTCCACTGTTGTAATTCTTCCTGCTGTAGCTTTGTCTCAAGCTGCAAAAAATCAATATTCTCATGTGCATTTTGGAGACAAATTTTAATATTGGAAAGATACCTTTTGTTGATCTTAACCATCTCATCAACAGTGGAAAGTATTAAATTATTCAGTAGTTTCAATACATCATCTATTCTATCCATTTCAGACCAATATTATCAGAGAAGTGATGTTATCTTCAGCTACAAATTGCTCTATAAAATGATAAATAATTGCAACTATCAGATGAGTAGCAGGATACCAGACAACACAGTACCAATTTCAATGTAGCAAATGAATTGCTGCTTTAATGTATTTGAATACAATTTAGATGCAGATCACCTATGGATATAATGAGTATTTCATCCTCCATTTTGACTCCTTAATTAATTTGGCATAGGAAATATATTTGGAACACAAACTCGCCCTTGACACCTTGAGATTTCAGAGCACAATTAAATCTGGTGTAATTTCTCCACAAAGATCTCAGCCTTTGACAGTTATATGGAGCCAAGAATAAATAGTTTTATGTTTGCTATGTTCAGCCCTTTTTCGTTGGTGTAAACACTAGCAAGAAACCCAACCTCTTCACTATTGTAGCAGCTCCCACACACTGATGCTCTGTGTGACTCAGCCTTCCTAATGGAAGAAGTATATATCTTGCCAAAAATGTGGTGCGATGAACAGTGTATGAATTTCAAAACCTAAACATGAGTGAGTTGATGGTTTCGGGCTCAATATATGTTTCAAAAATATTTGTCCCAAAAATTTTAAAGAAGAAACTTCATGGGCTCTAAGAACATTTAGTCGTATTTGACAAACAAATTGTCTATTCCATCTTACTGGTGAATACCTGTGAGAACTAAATTAGAATGGACTCTCTCCATCCCTGGTGACAAATTCCTTTGAGCATTGCACCTCCAATATATATCATAGACTCTTCCCTTAACGCACGGAAAAACACCGCGTTATATCATAAATTGTGTGCTGGTGGAAGATGGAACAATAAACTAAAGAACCATCACATTTAACCACATCACGGGTGAAAATATCCCAAAACCCTGAATCAGAAAAGATTGTACCAAAAACAACATTGAGCCACAGGCAATCCACACGGAAATATATATGAGAGGGCACATGTTCTTTTGGTAACCAGAAAGGATGGGTGTGATTGGTAGCCGAAATAGGAAATGTTAAAGAAAAAATGGCAGAGTTGTCATGCTAAGCTCTGATCCAACATAGATTTATAATATCAGCACATTCTTCCAACACGGATTTCATGGATTTCCAAGCGCAATTTTAAAGATTGCTTTTGCAGCTTCACAATACAGACCATAGGCTTAATTCTAGTGTTCATATATGCCATCACTTCCTTTACAATCTTTCAAAGGAAGACTGGGTCCAGCTCTAATTCACACAGAGTTAACTGCTACAAACGAACACTCACACGCGGATGGAACTGCAACTCCATTAATTAATAGGGAGACGGCGACTACAGAAATGATTGGTTTCTCGAAAGATAGGAATAGATAAAAACAAATAACGATTGGAACAGGCGGTTGAATGCTACTCCGTTCGGAAGATTTGTAGCTTCTTTACTCCTTTGTCTTTAAACACGAGACTTATCTTCACTGATAACTTACTATAACTTCTGCTCCAAAGAGAGTATGAAGATATCGAATCTATCTTCTCTTTATTCTCTGTGTAAGAACATTATATCGTAATCTTCTCTTCATTTTATTCTCTGTGTAAGAACATTCTATCGTAATATTTTCATTGGCTGAGACGTTTGGTTGCAGCCCATGGGTAAGTGCTCACTCGCATATTAATGAAAAACAGAGCCTAATCCTTGTTGTTCTCTCACGTGATCTGCAAGCTTTGCTTCTCTGTAAGAAAGTAACGCACCATATACCATTCGCATTGATATGGTTAGTAGGCAGTGTAACACACCATTACACTCAAGAATCATTCAATACCGTAATGCACCATATACCATTCGCATTGATACCGTTTAGTAGGTAGTGTAACGCACCATTACACTCATGAATCATTCAATACCGTAACACACCATATACACTCATTCAATATCAGCGTAACACACCATTACACCATTCTCATTGATACCATTCAATAGCAGCATAACATACCATTACACCATTCACATTGATACCATTTAATAGCAGCATAATCCACCATTACACTCATGAACCATTCAATTCCACTGAACTTTCATTCAACCATAGGTTGATATTAACACATCAATTTGTATAACTTCCATTCTTTCGTTTTTCCAATTCCGATTTTTTTCAATCTTTGAACCATATTCGATTTCAACGCAGCTGCTTCTCTCAGCATTCCGTCACATAGCTGCACTTTCAATGTGTTATCCAATTCTCACAATGCAACCAAACAATGTGTGATCTTAAATTAAATTCAATTGAAGTTTTATGCAACATGCATTGAACATCGTGCACAAACTCAGTGCTATATATCACAACGAACACCAATTTAATACTATAGCAAATTCTCAATCGATCTCGACATACATCGATCTTTCCACAACTAAAATTGATCACACATTCAAGGTATTATAAGCACCATTTACAATTTGATTGATATTAAACCCAATTTCAGAAACTAAATATACAACAGCTTCCAATTAATTACCATTCCATGACTTTGATTCAGGTTTGATTCAACACCTTCTTACACTCAAACAAATTTGCATTATAGTTTTGACAATATCGACATCGATTATTCAAATTGATCTACCAGTCCTTGCAAAGTTCAATTCATTCAATTGTCCTTGAATTCATAAACACATTCAATACAAGTGCACATCACTCAAGTCTCAATTTCCGAAATTAACACCGAATTTCTAAAACCATCAATAAACTCTAAAACACATTTATCATATTAATAATGAAAAATACTTACAAACTGTTCTTCCTGGCCAGATATTAAACATTTTCATAAAACAAATTCTTCAAAGAAATTATGCAGGGCAGGAGTACGCCCGCTCTGATACCATGTTAAACACACATGGGAAACATAAAATAGGAAAGGTAAATCATGTGAGTTCAATTTTTATTAACAAGAGATATACATTTATAGTACATGTGGTGACCGTTGGGTTTCACATCCCAAGGTCTCTTGGACTCCTTTTGTCCATTCAGCTTCCACACTAACCCATTGAGGATTAGGTGTCCAACACTATTGTGTACTGCAGACCTTTCAATCAATTGATCTTTGATCTGATGAACCTCAGCCAAGTCACTAATCCTCCTTTCCATGTCATTTTCCTCATTCTACTCTTCTTGAAAGAATTTGGCCACAAGGAGGGTCAATTGGATTGGAAGTATAGCCTCAGTGCCATATACCAACTTGAATGGAGAATTTCTTGTGGACTTCTTGGTGGTAACCCTGTCAGCCCATAATGAAAAATTCAGTTTGGAATCCCAACTCCTTTTATTTTCTTCCAGTTGTTGAGGTATAAAAGGTGTCTTTTTAACTCCTACTTATCCTACATTAATTATAAATCTAGGAACGATTTTCTATTTCAAGAGTGTACTCAGTCTGAGGTTGTAATTTAATCCAAGAGTAATGTTGTCCAATTTACAGTACAGTGCTTCAAATACAAGAGCAAACAAATGCTTGAAATAAAACCTATTTGCAAACAAAAGAAACTCAATGTTTTGAAACTAAATCATTCACTTGGAAATTAACAACAACTATCAGTCAAGGATGCAGTAGCAATAACTCTTTCCTTTGTCAACTGATGAAAATGAAATCAAATATAAACAAGATCCACAATCTAAGAACTCTGACAATAGTAGCCAATGTTCTTTACAATTGTTGATCACACACTCCACACTAAAGCGACTAATGAGAAATGACAAGGAATCAAATGTTGCTAATGGAATAAGTGCACAGACTATAATGATGTTAAAAGGAAGAACCAAATACTTGCAAAAACGAAATGAATAGCAATGTTATTCGACATAAATGAACAACAATATTATTTAATAGAAACAAACAACAATCTGCAATAAACAATAAATTCAGTTTACTGGAATGAACAACGAAGCTTTATAATTGAAATGAATAGCATAACAATATAGTTTCTCAAGATAATAATCTTATTATGATGAAAAGGAATGACAACGCGATTCAGTTACAGTAAGACAGTTCATAAACTCTGGAAATGAAGAATAGTGAAGTAATGCGATTTAAGTGAATGAAAACCAAACCAACCCATCACACGACTGCGATTGAAAGTAATGGTATAGGTAGCAAGTGGATCCACCAGGGCCGGGCCCTTAGCCGCTAGTGAAACACTGCCGAACTACTTTAGTATAAATGAATGCAACAACAACCGACTTATTTATTAATCATATGAAAATGTTACAAGTGATCATACTCTGTTTTAATTAACGAGAGTTGATAATCAAATTAGAAATACAACAGTGAGTTCTGAATAATGATAATTGATAATCCCCTAATCTTTACAAGCGATCTCCCTTTTGTAATGGATAGGCAGATAAAACAAGGAATAAAAAATAGACTGTAAAACAACAATCCCTCAGGATCAAGAGATCCTGAGTGATACGCTCCATCTTCTAACTCCAGTCAATCCCTTCGTCTTCTTGTGATGGTGCTACGATTTTCCATCCTTATCCTTAACTATGCACTTCGATCCTGACCTGCATGCCTGGATACGGCTTCCTAGTGAAGGAACAACAATTTCTCTATTTTTTCTTTTCCTTCAAAATGGTAGTTTTCCATCTCTTCTATTTTTTGCATGGAAAAAGATAATAATTAACTAATTTGCAATAATCAATAACTCCCTAGTTTTTGCTATAATTCTTTGATATATTATTATCATAGGAATAAAAGAGGTTATGGTAAAAGGAAAATATAAGGAAATAAATGGAAAAATCATACCTTTTCCATAGCTCAAAACACCCCCTTCTTACCTTTTTTCATGGCCTCATAAAAACCATGTAATTTGTATGCAAAGTAGTCAAATAATAGGTTGGAGAGGGGTTGTCATGCAGTGGTTTAAAACCATGGTTTCTAGTTAAAACTTCAAGGATGGGCCCTGTCTACCCTTTAAGCAACTCATATATGGCCTTTTACCCTTCTACAGGATACCAAATAATAGGGCTTCGAAACCTACAACCAAGCCAATATGGGCCTTCCCTCAAAATGAGGTTACTATAGGTAACCAGGTGATTTGTAGCTAACTTGAAGTTCTTGTAATCAAATGGCTCTCTGTCTTGTATATTCCAATTGGAAGTCTTCCATCTAAATTTAGTTGCTGCCAAGGAATTGTCTTTCATAGAGACAAAATATTCTACCCCTTGTTGGACAATTTCTTTGTGGATGGGTCCCAGGGTTTGGATCACTCCTTCCTTTTTCATTAGGCTTTTATGTTTAGCCAGTTGTTGTAATGGTTTTTTTGGTTCACCCCTAACCCAAAGGTCTAACCCATTTTCTTGTCTCCGAAAAGTATTATAGGCCTTGAGCCACTTTAACTGGTTAACAACAAATGAAATAAATGCTTGAGACTGTACATCACCCACAAAAGAACTGGGATTTTTCTCCATTTCCTCTTCCAATATAAAATTATGTAAATAAAACTCACAGAGTAATTGTTCAACTTTTAATCCATGGTGTTTATAGCGATTTATAAAATCATCAACAATTTTTAATTCTATAGATTTCCCTACCTTAATAGCCTTAATTTTTAACTGTAAATATCTTCCGAACAGAAATAAAGCATAGTTTTTGGCAAGTGACCTACATGCTAGAACATCTATATATAAAGAACAGAGATTATCCATTTGATTCTTTGTTTTTAGGTTTTTCTTTACCTCTTCAATTTTTTCTTCTACCCTTCGATATTTCTCGAAGGCTTCATTCTATGATGCATTGATGCTCTTTAATTACTGCTGTAATTCTTGGTATTTCTTCTGAAAAACAATCTCTTCCTCAAGCTTCTCTATAGTCCTCTGAGCTTGTGCCAGATCCTCTTGGATTTTTGTTATACCAGAGTGGTTTTTTATCAAAACATTTTTGGGTTGAAGATTTATCTGGGTACTCTTATCACAATTATGAATGCCCATAGTCTGTGTCTCTTTATTACAGAATGTCTGGGTGGCCGTATTGCTGGAGGATAGTACCTCTGTTTGAACATATTTATCGTAGACATATACATTTTCTGTCTGGGCAGTTGTGTCTGTAACAACTTCATGTTGTTCCTTACCATCTTGAATGTGTATGGGCTCGGTTTGAGTCTCTACAGTCTTTGTATCATGGGATTCAGGTTTTATAGTTGCATCCACTATTTTCGGGGCTCTTCTTGAGATTTTCTCCCTTCTCAGTTCCCTTATCTTCTGTCTGAGATGTTTTACTAAATTTTCCAGTTTTTGTTGTTCCTTTTGCAGCCTCTTAATTCCAATTTTCTTCTTCCTCTTAGGAGGAACAACTATTTCCCTAACTATCTCTATTCTTTCTGGGCTCGACTGTTTAATTAGGTTTTTCTCTTTAAGGATTGTGCCTTTTGCCTGGTTGGTTTCCATATCCTTTGTTTGGAGCATCTCCTCAGTGTTTACATTATCTGGACTAGGTTCCTCGGGAGGGGTAACCCTATTTTGGTTTGCGATTCTCAGACTGGCTTCTACTCCTACTTCTTCCTCGTTATTTATTTTTTTTGGTGAAATCTTGGTGTGGGCAGAGTGTTCCTATGATTTCTCTGCCTCAATATTGAGATTGAGCAGAATTTGGGGCTGAATATACTCACTCATATTGGCCAAAATTTGGGCCAATTCATCCTCCTGCAATGGATTTTGTGGTGGACTTGTGCTGGGGTTTGAAGGAAGTTCAATTCCCTCCCTCTCTTCTTTACTAGAGTGTTCAGTTTTTTCCTCTAATTTTGACTATTGGTTACCTCTCCCTTTGGTTTCGGAACTGAGTAATTCTAAGGGTTGGTTGCTGCTACCTTGGAGGCTCTCAAGCATTCCCCTACCTATTTTAATCTTGAGGAGTGTCTGTGTTTCAGAGGCCTGCTTGCTGTGTTGGTGGTTCTTTTTCTTTTTGGGGCTGGTAAGGCTAGTCCCCCATCTATGGAAAACACCAATTCTTCCCAACGTGTCTATTGTTGAGAAAGGCTATAACTTACTATTAATTGAATTAAACAATGTTTGCTCACGACGGTACCTATATGATGGGATTTCTTTATGCTTTCAGCAGCATCATGTACCAAAACATTTAGATATGTAGGCAAATTTACGACACATTTCTATTTTAATATTGATAATAATTTGAGGTGGCATGGTTTTACCACATCCTTTCTCTCGTCACATGTAATGAGCTCTGTACTACTCTAGCTAGTTCTTTCCATGGTTCCCTCAAAGATGAAGGCTGGGCTCCTTTTCCTTTAACGATCAGGTTCTGTCCCTCATCCTGAAAGGTGGCCATGGCAGCTTGAACTCACTTTCTTATGTGTCCATATGGGACCAACTGCTGGTTGTCCAGATACTTCTGCAATTACTGTATCTGTCACTGTTATTTGCCTTCCTCTTACTATAGAAAGATCATCCAGAAAATTCTGTAGAAATGTTAGAAAATTATAGATATTACAGAGCAATGGAACACATAAAATATTGCAGAAATATAAACACAGAAAATGCATAAAACAAGAGAGACACAGATATACATGGTTCACCCAATTTGGGCTACGTCCACGGAGAAGCAACCAGTCCTTCCTTTTATATTATCCAGCAAACTTCAAAGAGATACAACTTACAACAGATCCGATGTAACAACCTCTTCGCTCTCAATCTCCTCTCTCTTCCTAACTCAGAATATAGAGATACATAGGCGCAGTAAAATTCCCTCTTATATAGTGAGGGGTTGCCTTCTAAGGAAAAAACCCTAAATTAAACATAACTTCTGCTGTCACATCACCCGCCTAATGAACAACCTAGATTGACTAGAAATTACTGGACTTTTACAAGGAAATTTTACATTTGTTTTTAGCGTCGGGCGCGCTGCCCCTGAACCCTCGCTGAGGGACCGCTGGCCCCCAAGTCCCCCAAATGGAGGGGATCGGTTCCCCTAAACCCCCGCGGGAGGGACAAGTCCCCCCCGCGTGGAGGGTTGTACAACATTCCTGGGGTATACATCCAGCTGAGACCTTTGAATAAAGAAGATAATCAGGCTCCACACCGAACAATCTCCCACTTGGAGACTGATTATAGCAACTCCATCGCTGCTTTATTTGCTAGACAATGACTCCACTTTGGACCTGGTTGTTTCTCATCTTCTTCATCATACTTGAAGACCAATTGAAACTGTGGAGATTCTCATTTTCTCCCTAGTTACAACTTTTGCTAACATATTTGCAGGTTTCTGGCTAGTGTGTATATTTTCCAGCTTCAATTGTCCATCTTCCAATGCTTACTGTATGAAATGGTACTTGAGATATATATGTTTAGTCTTGGAATGAAATGCAGAGTTCCTTGCAAGATGTATCATACTTTGGTTGTCACTGTATAACCTGCCCAACTCATGCTTCTTACCCAATTCATCTAGAAACCTTTTTAACCAAATCATTTCTTTACTAGCCTCTTTAGCGGCAACATACACTGCTTCTGTTGTTGAAAGTGAAACAACACTTTAGATTTTTGAAACCCAACTGGCATCTATTCCACTTACAGTAAATACATATCCTGTAGTGCTCTTCCTATTATCTCTGTCACCTACCATATCTGCATCAACATATCCCTCTAGAGAAATGTTTGAACCATCAAATCATGATTCTTGATTTGTGGTACCTCTCAAATACCTGAGAATCCACTTCACCGCCATCCAATATTCTTTTCCTGGATTTTTCATGTACCTACTTACAACTCCCACTACATGTGCAATATCAGGCCTTGTGCAGACCATTGCATACATTAAGCTTCTAATTGCTGATGCATATGGAACTTTAGAACATATGAGCCCATTCTTCTTGAGTCTTGGGACATGCCTCCTTACTAAAGTTGAAATGGTAGCAAAGGTATACTAACTATTTTGCATTCTACATATTAAACCTTTTCAACACCTTTTCTATGTACTCACTTTGAGACAATGTTAATTTGTGATTCTTCCTATCTCTAGTTATTCTCATACCAAGGATTTGTTTTGTAGCACCCAAAGCCTTCATTGCGAATGCGTTCGCCAATTTCTTGTTGAGCACATTTATTTCCTGCATGTTAGAACCTACAACAAGCATGTCATCATCATTTTTCCTTTTGAGATAATCACAATGATCAGAGTGACACCTAGTATAACCTTGCTCAGAGATAAACCTGTAAAATTTTAGATACCACTACCTTGGAGCCTGTTTTACGCCATACAAGCTCTTCTTCAACTTGCACACTAGTTTCTCCTTCCCCTTTACCTCATATCCTTATGGCTGCTACATATATATCTCTCCCTCCAAATCCCCATGGAGAAAGGCTGTCTTTACATCTAATTGCACAAGATGCAAATCTTCAGTTCCGACTAAACTTAGAATAGTTCTGATTGAAGTCATTTTCACAGTAGGAGAAAATATCTCATCAAAGTCTATACCCTTTTTCTGTGCAAACCCTTTCACCACAAGTTTAGCTTTATACCTTTTTCTACCTCCATCTTCTTCCTTCAACTTGTAAACGCATTTACTCTGCGATGTTGTTTTACCTATAGGCAACCTAACTAAGTCCCAAGGCTAGTTATGTGCTAAGGAGTCCATCTCTTCTTTCATGGCTTGCTTCCACTTCTTCCTGGTTTCTACCTGCACTACTTCTTCATAAAATTCTGGTTCACTAGAATTAGTCAACAATACATAATATAATGAAGGAGAGTATCATTCAGGGGGTCTACTCATCCTAGTAGATCTTCTAACACCACTTTTAGGTGTTTGAAGTGCTTGTTGCTATTGTGGTTGTTGTTATGGCTATTGATCATTATGATTTTTAGGCACCATCACCTTTTCTATGATCTCGTCAAGCACTGTGTATTCTCTATTTTCTTTTTCCTATTTCTTTCCTTACAACTGATCCTTATACAAAACCTTTCCATTGAATATGACAACTCTGCTCCTAATGATTTTATGTTTTTCATAATAATAAAAGCGATAACCAAAATCATTAACACCATACCCAATAAAGGTACATTTCTTTGATTTTGCCTCAACATTTGTTCTATTTTCTTTGTTAATGTGGACAAAGGCTTCACAACCAAAAGTATTTAAAAAAGAGTAGTTTACCTTTTTACTTGTCCATGCCTCCTCTGGAATAACACCATCCAAGGAACTTGATGGCCCTCTGTTTATTATATAAACAAAAGTATCTACAACATTTTCCCAAAATTGTAAAGGCAATCCTACATGCAATCTCATGCACCTTGAATGCCTCATGATTGTCCTGTTCATCCTTTCTGACACACCATTTTCTTGTGGTGTTCCTGGAACTATCTTCTCTCTACGAATTCCATTCTCTGAATAGTACCTATCAAACTCTTTGCTACAATATTCACCTCCATTGTTTGATTTGAGACACATCAACCTTTTTCCTGTTTCATTCTCAACCAAAGCTTTCCATTTCTTGAAAGTATCATATACATCAGATTTATTTCGAATACAAAAAATCTAGGTTTTACTAGTTGCATCATCAATAAAAGTAACATAATAACGAGGGCCACCAAGCATGATACCTGAGTAGGTCCCCATACATCTGTATCCACAAGCTCTAATTTTTTGCTCTTATTTTCTTTCCCAACTCTAAGGAATCTTACTCTCTTCTATTTTCCTTAAACATGAT